>MQRK01184202.1:27903-40556 GCA_001938485.1 Girardia tigrina | reverse complement strand
TATATATATATATATATAATATCACTTTTTACAAATAGTTTTCTGATTATTTTCCTTTCATTCAAACTTTAGAAACAATTGTAATTTCAGTATATAGTTAAAGAACTGTTAAATATTATCATTCTTTAGTAAAATATGTAAAATAACTTCAACATCGTTTGAGCTTCTAGCAATGCTTTGTAATGAATACAAAATTTTAAGTATGTTTTTCAAATGAAAATTGTGGCAAAACTTTGTCAATCATCATTTGAGCAGTAGTCAGTACATCTTTGAGACCAGAGGACATGAACAAGAATCCAAATATTCCAAAGGATGTTGACATGGTTGTCATACATGTGACATTCTATTTTTAAGATGCTTATTTTTAGATACAAGCAGAATAATATTGATTTAACAAATGCGATAGGAGCGATATCGTCGGTCCTGGATATGGGATATCTGTCCAGTGTTGGTAGATTTTTAAAGTTGCGAAAATTCTCACACTTTTTTTAACTACCATTCTTTTTTATAACCCCTGTCGATAGATTGGTGAATTAGAATCTAATTATTTTGATGACCGGTTTTTCTGTTCCAACAATATAATTTACGTGACTAAATCTTTGATCATAGCAAGATTCTTTCGATAAATGCTCAAGCTTATCTGTGTCATCTTTTCTAATCGAGGATCATATACATTTCGCATGTTTTCGATAAGTTTTGAGAATTCCTCAGTGGTTTTATAAGTGAAACATTGAAGAGAGAGCTTCAAATTCACTCTTACAAGTTTATAACAAAGAAGGTTACCTGATGCTATTTCGCTTCTTCTAGAGACATGCAAATCTGATCAAGCATCTCAATAAGTTTTCGTGACTGCAGTGACTAAAATCTGACTGTTTAGATTCTACATTTGACGAAATTAGAATGCTGTTCGAGAAATTTAGTCTTAAATGCAAAAAACCAGAAAATCTCTCAATAGATAAAGAGGTGCGAGTGTTGGGAGTTAAAGTCTTTAAAGATAAGAATTCGGTGAGATAGATGAGAGATAATCATTTCAAAGACGAGATATTTGCCGAATCAATGTCGCGTCGCGAGTTATATTCGCTGTGTGATCAATTAGTAGGAATCCACCCTGTTGCTGGTTGGCTACGTCCATCATGCTCCTACATGAAAAGCTCAGTGTAGGAAAATGGGATGAGAAAATAGATGTCGAATTATTTGAGAAAATCAAATTTGTTTTGAAAAAAGTTAAGGAGGAAGATCCTTGTAGAGGAATATGGAGTATTAACGATTGTAAAGACGGAATCATATGGTATGATGCCAGTTCGATAGCCATTGGGGCAGCATTGGAAGTTAAAGGAAATATTATAGAAGACGCATCGTGGTTAAGGAAAACTGATGATTCTAGGCACATAAACGTAGCAGAACTAGAAGCAGTTGTAAAGGGTCTAAATCTGTGTATTAAATGGGGACTAACGAATTTTGTAGTAAAATCAAATAACAAATCAGTTGTTTCTTGGATAACTGAGGCACTATCAGAGCGAAATAAATTACACACGAAAGCCTCTTCCGAGCTTTTGATAAAGCGCCGATTGTCAATGATCAAGGAGTCGTGCCAGGAATACGAAATAACTTTGAAAATTGAGTTTCTTAATAGTGAAGGCAACAAGGCTGATGAACTGACAAGAATACTCAAACAATTAAAACGAAGCAGTTACCTTTTGTCTGTAACAGATAACCTATCCAAACTACAGAAACTTCATGACAGATGTCATTTAGGTGCAAAGAGAATGCGATATCTGTACGATAAGTTGGAAATAAATGTGTCAAATGCGGACATAAAGGATTTAATCTCGAAGTGTCAAAGTTGCCAATCTATTGATCCGGCGCCAATAAAATGGGAAACTGGAAAATTAGCTGTTAATGAAAACTGGACAAGACTTGCAGCGGATGTCACAAAATTTGATCAACAAAAATTCTTAAGTATCATTAATTGTGGACCCTCTCCATTTGCAGTATGGAAACTAATCAAGGCTGATGATGTCAAGTCGATTGTTACAGAGTTTTCAAATTTGTTCTGCGAGTGTGAATCTCCAAAGGAGTTGATTATTGACAATTATACGACATTTCATTCAGCCAAATTCAGCAAGTTGATGGAAAAGTGGAATATATATGTCCTATACCGCGCTATTAATCGACCAAATTGCAACGGAATAATAGAGAGAAATCATAAGACAATCAAGAGAATTGCGTCTCGATCGAATATTAGTATCATGGAAGCCTTATGGTGGTATAACAATACATCGTCCGACGGAAAGGAGACACCTAGTTCAGCACTTTACAAGTACATTTCAGTCGGTTTGGAGATAATCGAAAGAATTGAAAAGGAGCCAGTTTACAATAAGGTAAAGACAGACTTCGTTGAACAACAGTTAGTCTGGGTAAAGCCTGAAAATAATATGCCATGTACAAAGCAATGGACAAGAGATGTTGTCGTTAGGAAATTGGATCAAAGAAAGTACTTAATAAATTGTGATGGTTTTTGCGGTCAACGGCATATAGCAGATATTCGACCAAGACAACCAGACCTGCCGCGAAACTCTTACTCGGATTACATGTTGGAAAATAACAACGAATCAGCTTCGAGTGTTAAGCAAAGTGAATCGGGAATCAGTAACAGACCCCAAAGAGAAAGACGAAAACCGAATTATTTGAACGAGTATGTAGTAGATATAGATTCTTGTGACGAAGAATCTGGAGGGAGTGTTACATGTTAAATTTATTTATTAAATGAAATATTTAACATGAACAAATATAGATAATTATTTGTTTAAATAATATCTATTTAAAAGTATTTGTTATTGAAAAATAAATTTTATAGATTTGTTATTCGTTGTTACATTTTTTTAATTATTATGTCTTTGTGAATTAATTATTTGTCGGAGATTCTTTGTAAATTTAATTTAAATTCATTTTTTTGAAATTCTTTTTCTTTCTTATTCTCCTAAATGAATTTAAAAATCAAACTGTCGCAGTTAAGTTAAACAATTTCAGATTTTTTAATCAACGGTCAGTTCTGATGCAGTATTTAAAGCACCGCTGAGATCGAAATCGTTAATGATGAGCAAATGGACCCAGCACAACAGCGAAAATTATTATCCGCTGTGCAATGACGCTACCTCCGTCCACTTCTAGTGGCAACCTGAGCGTCGGACTGAAAAGTCATTGTTGAATCAAGTGAAGTTTTTAAAAGTTTGGAAAATTTTAAGTGTTACATATATTTCTTTAGTAAATTATAATATAGAAAAATAGTTACAGGCAAATGACAATAATCATCTTCAAATAAATTTTTATAATGGGGTTAATTTATATGTTATTAAAATTTTTGTATATATTTATGTAAGTATTGTATAAAATGTTTCTATAAGCGATGAAGTGCTCGTTCACCGGACCCAAGGATGGTAATATGACAAGAAAACAGCATTATATCATCCATAGGTATTAGAAAACAAATGCAGAAACAAAGTCTACAATATCTGAGGAATACTTTTGTTAATTAAAAATTGCATAATAAAATACTTTTTAAATTTTTAATTATAAAAATAAATTTATTGATAAACTTCTTTAAACTTACATTTGTTTTTTCTACCGTTTCAATAACAACATTTTTTGCTTCCTTTATTTCATTTTCTTGTTCAATTGTTATTCTTAAGTTTTCGGATAGTTTATATCTTTCTCTTTTAAGTTTATCAATTTCGATTGATAATTCTTGATTCTCCAAGGTTAAGGTCTTCGTTCTTCTATGCATAGCCTAAAAGTAAAGTAGAATATTAATGAACAAAACAGGTAGCAAATATATAATAAATTAAGTCAGGTGTAAAATGACAAAGGAAAACTAAAAAAAATGTATTCACATATAAATATACATATGAAATTTTGAATTAAAATTAAATATTAAACTTAACAATATAAATTTCAAGATAGAAAACTAAAAGTATTTTTTTTAATAACATATATATATATATATATATATATATATATATATATATATATATGGTTTTCCGACAAAATAGCGATGACAAAATTGCGCGGACAACATAACGCCAAATTTCCCGACAAAGTATCACTAATATTTATCAATTATTAAAATTTTGGCTTTTTATATAACTTGTTTTGTATTATATGTACGGATGGGGGAAAATTAACAAGGACACCAATTCTATCGATTTCCAATGGGGAGTGCCCAAGGGCGCCTTTGATGAGCGGGACCGGCGGGTCGGTGATTTGATCTCGGAGGTGATTCGGAAGATTGGGATGGACGACGGTCGTGGACGCAAGGACGCTCCACTGATGGGGTTCGATCGTGAATGCATCTTGCCGTGGTTTGTCACAACAGACAGGGATGAGAGGTTCACGATCCTGGACGCGTATATTCTGTTCTTAGAGAGGATCTCGAGGCCCATTTGTGCTAGTGGCCGAAAGCGTGGACGGAGGGGCGTTGATGGCGCTCGTGCACGGCCGACTAGGCGAAAATTTTAAGAACAATAATAGGAACAGGCAACAGCGAACGGGGGATCGTGTTTGATGACGAGGTAGACACGGAAATAATCAAGATGCGGGTCGTGGACGGTTGTCAAGGTGTTTTCGATGATCGTTAACGTGATTTCGATGATTTTCAACGTGATTTTAAGGTGTTATCGATGATTTTTAAGGTCACGGTAATGGTTTTCAAGGTTTCCGAGTGATTGGATTGGTTCTTTAGGTGATGGGAACAGTTACCAAGGTACCGGGAACCAATGAGAAGTGTTGTTAGTGTGTTCGGAACCGTTGTCAAGTGAACCGGAACCGTTGCTAGGGACACGGGAACCAATTAGAAGCATTTCTGCCTAGGCTGAGGTGATCGTAACCGTTGCTATGGAAATTGGAACGGTTACTAGGGTGATCGCGACCGTTGTTAGGGTACCAGGCACCACTCAGAATCGTCACCAAGTGAACCGAAACCGTTGTTATGGAAATCGAGACCGTTGCCATGGTAACCGCGACCGTTTCAATGGTTACGGTGAACCCCCGGGGGGGGGTCACTGAGGAAGTATTCTCATTTTTCTCCTACTATCACATATGATTGATACTTACAAAGAAGCTTTTACGGCTATTTTGAAAATGTTTTCAAAAACAATGGTGAATATCTTGTACAATAAATAATGTGTTAATTTATTCATTTGTAACAATAAGAAAAGGTTCCAAAAATAAAACACCTACAAATGTAAAAAGAACACATCTACAAATAATAAATTAACATTATCGTTTTAGAGAAAGTTATCAGTGAAATTTAATTATTAATTTTTTTTACACTAATTTATTGATTAAATATTTTTAAAGTTAAAGGCAGAGAATTATATAATATTATATACTTGAGTTTTAGAAAAAAAATAATTATTTTTTTCAATTTAAATTTATATAAAACAATATAAATCGTTAATCGAAAACATTTTTTCAGTGATTTCTCTACTGATTTCAGCATCTAAAAAAAGAAGAAAGAGAACTGATGGAATGTTCAGTATTAATTAATGTTTTTTATTGTAAGAAACAAAAAAAACTTTGAACAATTGATAGATTAAACATTTGAATAAATTGAATTTGCAATGGAAAATGATCAAAATAGTATTTTTATTTATTTTTTTTTCAATTATGAAGAAAGTTGAAAACTCAGATTTATATTATATAAATGAAATAAAATAGGAAAAATTATTTTATACTTATTATCGATTTAATTAAAATAAATTATTATAAATTGAACGTAAAAAGGTAATTTAATTTAATTTAAAATACTGTAAAATAATTATCTTTTTATTTCTTTCAAACTTATTTTCAAAAATTTACACAATGAACAAATGTCTGACTCCTTTCACAAGGTTCTTCCAACTAGGAATTTAAGTCCTCAATTTCTCTTTTGAGGTTTAATACTAAACGAATCTCACAAGAGAAACTTTTAATTTATATGATTCCAAAGTTTTCTTTCAACTATCATACTATATTTCCTGTATTTATATCACTTTAAATGAGCGAGTTCAATCAATAATTACAAATTTAGAATTTACTCAGTATATTTTATTTCCGGTACAACAATCAATCTACTTTTTAACAATGGTGTTTTCTACAATCGAGAATGTTAGGGCTGGCGAACTTATAGATTAAAAAAAATTTTAAATAGCATAAAATATAAATTATTTAAAAAGATTATAATTTAAAAGTGTTAATAACGATTTACACATAATTTATTAAAATAAATTATAATCTAATAAATAGTTAATTAGTAAAAAGAAATATAACGTTATAAGATATAGATTTTAAATATAAACTTTAGATATAAACTTTAGATATAAACTTTAGATATAAACTTTAAATATAACTTTTAAATATAAACTTTAAATAAATTTAATAAACATTTTGGAAATAAAGTGATTTATTAAAAAATATATATAACGTTATAAGACATAGATTTTAAAATTTTAATAAACATAAAATCACGTTTTAATAAGAAATAAGAATTTAAAATTAATAAGTTGCAATAAGGTTTTAATAAAAATAAAAAAGGATTTGAGTTTAATAATTTATGATATGATTTTAATAAAAAATATTTACATACATTTATGATGATTATAGAATCATATTTATATAATTAATTTTTTCTGATTCGTAAAAAATAAGAAAAAAGTTCCTCAAAAAATTGTTTTAAAAATCTTTATTGTTATAGAAATATCTTTTTATAGAAATATATTTATAGAAATATATTTTTTATAGAAATATATTTTTTATAGAAATATATTTATAGAAATATATTTTTTATAGAAATATATTTTTACGTGTTATGAATTCAATTAATGATTTCAAACATAACACAGGATTTCAGAACACTTTTTTTTAAAGAAATATTTTATATTAAAATTTTTCAAATTGTTTTTAAAATTTTTGTGTGTCGATTTGGAGAATAAAAGTGGTATTTATACAAACATTAAATTAAAATTATTTAAAAAAAATTATTCATTAAAAATAGTCCGATTTTCGGACATCGTTAATTAAATTCTATTTATTATAATTATTTTTGTTATTATTTTCTTGACAATGTCAGGCCAAGTTTCTTTTGCAAATTTTCATTTTTAGGATTTTTGTTTTTATTTTAATAAGTTTTTTATGTTATTTAATAATAATAATAATGATAATAATACTAATAATATATATATATATATATATATATATATATATAGTGTTACTACTAATAATAATATATATGTGATTTTATAATTTCTGATTTTAACAATACTTTGATCTAATAAACTTTCAAATTCATTTTTCGAAAAGTAAGTACTTTTTTCAACAAATTTCTTCACTGGAGAAAATGTGACCGCAAGCAACCTCTTTGCATATACTGTCAAATCACCTATATTTGTTTCATATTTAAGTTTTAAACCTCACTGATACCTTTAATTAAACTGATTTAGATAAATGGGAAATACATCCTCTTATTTCAAACTAAAACGGTAACTTGGAATGCCTTCATTGAAGCATATTCAAAATCTAGAAGAACTTTTCTTGGTTGAATACTTCTAACGATGATATTATGATATGGGTTAATCAAACTTAAGTTTCTTCAGATTGTATGAAGAAGAGCAATTAACACCAGAACGTGTATCCCATTTGTTGGCTGAATGTTAATACTTTAAAAAAGATAATTCTGGTACAATTTGGAAGGTTCCATCAGCTAATAACTCATTACTTCTTAAAAGAATGACTAGTTCTTGTAGACTTATAAATATTATTCTTTCATTTTGTGCATTCCTAATATCACGAAATATTGTTCAGGAATGTTAAAAAAATGTTGAAATTTAATTAAAACAGTATATTAAAATCAAGTACGCCATTAAAAAATCAAATTTTATTGAAAAATATATCGGTGGATTTTCCACCATCTTCAGACATAATTAACAACAATGTTGCTGTCATATATTGGGTTGACCAAAAAGTCATTGCGTTTTTGAGTACGTCCTAATAAAAAGCTTGAAAATATAAAACGATGTGATAAAATTTAAATTCAATTATATATTCTGAAACCTTAATTTTCAGACTATATTTATACAAAATATTAATTGATTTTGTTTTAATTTATTACTTTACCGTCAATTCGAAATGGAAAATCAAAATGAGCATATTCGCCATGTTTTGTTGCATTATTTTCGCAAAGGGAAACCGCTGTGCAAGCTCATAATAAGATATGTTTTTTATATGGTAGGGACTCCTTAAAACTTCGACAGTGTCAATACTGGTTTTCTAAATTTCGTTCTGAAAAATTTCATCTGAAAGATGCACCACGCTCCGGTCGACCAGTTGAAGTTGATGGAAATATCAAAATCAAGTGTTGGAAGTCATTTAAAGAAACTTGGATTCGTCACTAAACTCGATATGTGGTTACCACATGAACTGAAAGAAATTCATTTGGTGAAACGTTTGCGATTCCCTTTTGAAGCGAGAACAAAGTGATCCATTTTTGAAGCGCTTGATTACGGGTGACAAAATATGGATTGTTTACAACAATGCGGAATGCCGATGATCATGGACAAAACGTGTTGAGCTTGCCAAAACGATCCCGACAGCAGAAATTCACCAAATGAAGGTTATGCTATCCGTCTGGTGGGATTTTAAAGGAATTGTGTTTTTTGAACTCCTTCCTAGGAATGAAACCATCAATTCAGACATATATTGTGGTCAGCTGGAAAAATTCAACAGGAACGTCCTGAATTGGCAAATCGAAAAGGAGTTGTAATTCAGCATGATAACGCAAGACCGCATACAAGTTTGACAACTCGCCAGAAACTTCTATCACTGGGTTGGGAGGTTTTGCCGCACCCACCGTATTCTCCAGACTTGACCCCATCGGATTTTCACTTATTTAGATCACTGCAGAATTCCTTAAACAGAAAAACATTCGCCAGTGATGATGACATCAAATCGTTCCTAGACGGCTTTTTTGCTGACAAAGGCAAAGGTTTTAATGAATCAGGAATAATGAAGCTACCGGAAAAGTGGAAGAAAGTGATTGAAAATAATGGACAGTATATCGTGTAAAAATATTTGTGCATCCATGTCATTTTTTGATAATAAATATTTTATTAAAAAACGCAATGACTTTTTGGCCAACCCAATAAATAGCAAATTGATGCTTATGCAAACATCTTACATAATAAATAATTAAATATTTTCAACAAAGTGGAAGAGAAAAAAAATTGGACGAATTAAGTGATTTAATTAATAATGCTTCACAAGTAACTCTTTCCCAATAACTTAAAATTACTGCACAATATTTTAAAATTAATTGTTTTCACCTCCGATCAATAACCCTTCATATGTCCAGCAATATTACTCCCTTACCATATCGTCCATGCTCCTGAATCCGTTTACAGAGATGTCGAGACGTCTCTCCAATATATGTGGCGTTGCACCCATTACACGAAAATTGATAAACCAGATTGGAACATAAATTCAAAGGAGTTCGAGATTTATTGTTGAACATACTTTGAATTTTGTAAGATTTAGAAATGATTTTTAAATTCAAATTTTTATTATCGATTAATTGTAAAATAGACGATTTAAATTTTTTGTAACCTTCTGAATAAGGAACAATTTTATCACTTCTGCTTTGATGTTTCTATTTATCAAAAAAAGTAAAATTCATTTCAAAAGTTTTTCATATTTTATTCAACATAATAATATCTGTATGTTTCCTTAAAATTTTTATGGTTTACTTTTAATAACCTTTTGACAAACTGTCAACCTTCACAGACTCATTCTTTTTAGATCTTAAAACCAATAAACTATTCATTATATATCACTAGGAAAACTATTAATTTATAATTTATAAAAATTTTTCGATTTTGTTATCAAGTGAAATTTGTCAGCAGGTTTGGAGATAATTTTATATTTTTGCTTCTAAAAATAATAAAGTGGTGTTTTTATAATTGCTTTTAAATTGTTTTTAACTATTTTAATAGAAAGAAAATAACTATGAGAAAACAGGTTCATGTCGAGACAAACGAAAAAATATCTTGGTAAAGATTTTATCAGAAAAAAATTATTTTTAATTGAAAAAATCAATTTATAAAACATTAATAAAATGAAAATCATTAGTTCTTTTTTATAAATATTTGATAGCAGTCTAATAATAATTTTCAAAAAAATAATAGTATAAATAAACAATTAAAATAATTTATTTAAAAAACATTTTAATTATTATTATATTATATTATATTATATTATATTATATTATATTATATTATATTATATTATATTATATTATATTATATTATATTATAATATATTATATTATATTATATTATATTATATTATATTATATTATATTATATTATATTATATTATATTATATTATATTATATTATATTGCATTATATTATACTATATTATAAAATTTAACCTAATTTAGAATAAGGAAAGGAAATATTGAAATATTTTGACAATTAGGGGATTTGGTAGAATCGATTTTGATTTTCTGGAAACCTTTGAAGTATATCAATGATATCTTTGAGGATTAGAAGCTGAATAGTTTTTTTCAATTATGTATTATTACAGTCCACCCTCGGTTTTGGGGCAAAAAATATCAAATTTTGCCCCAAAAACCAAGAATTCCCCAAAAACCAAAAAACACCCAAAAAATTAAAAAAAACATCGAAAAACTAAATAAAATTTATTCCAATTTTTAAAATAATCAGTTATTGTTTTCCCAAATTTAAATTCCTTCCTTAAAAATTATTAAATTGCATTCTAACTTGATGTATTCTTTTTGAACATGAAAATGTATATATTCAATAACATTTTCCAATTCTTTAAGTTTTTCCCATCCCAGCTTTAGTTTATCATAACGAACTTTTTCACAAATTTCAGCTGTTCCGGTATCCTCCAGCGGTTCTGATAAATTTTCTTCATAAACTTCAACAATAACGTCCTCTATATCTTCCTCAAGCATATGAATTTTCATATTTTGGTTAATTTCTTCTTTTTTGGAAAATGCCTTTTTGAAACAATTAATAATCGATTCTTTGGATATTAACTCCCATGCAATAGAAGTAAAAACAATAGCATTTTTAATATTAATCTTTTTAAATAGATCATTATTTAAATCATCTTCTTCAGTTGCCAAAAAATCAACAAGAGAATTATTGTAATGATCCTTGAATGCCTTTATCAAACCCATATCCAATGGCTGTGTTATGGAAGTTGTTTTTTTTTTGTTTTGTGTTTCCAAACTTAATGCTTTTTCTTTATAAATTACCACACACTTCCAACAACAATCCGATAATAAAATTCGGCCCTCTCTGTCTTAAGTTACTTTCGAATTAACTCTTTGAATAAATTTCTTATCACCAAGTTAGAAATATTTTTGTAATACTATTCAATTAATAACTATTTGAACTTCTGTTAGTTGGCATAATGTTTAACGAAAGCACAAGTTACAAAAAAATAAACAGTTAATTAATAGAATATTAAAAGTTTATTCATTATTTTTTAAAAAAAGCTTGTAATATTTTAAATTTGGGGAAATTTTGATACTTATTTCAGACCAAGATTAAATATTATTTTTTTTTAAATATTATTATTAATTGTACTTTTGGAATAATAACACAATATAAATAATATGTAATAGTGTGATTATGTTAAAACCTGCCCCAAAAACCAAAATTTCCCCAGAAATCAAGGTTCCCCGCCATAAAGAATGCCCCGGAAACGAGGGTGGACTGTATTTAAAAGTTATTTTGCCTTAGGTTTAAATTTTTATTAATTTACTTAGTAGTTAAATAACACGCACATTCAGTATAATGTTTCGAGGGTTTTTTGTTTAAATTTCTTTCTTTTTTAAGATAATCAATTTATCATACTCGAAAAATTAGGATAGTAAAAATGAATATGATTATACCGGTATTTTAGAAGAATTTACTGACTGAAAATGGTAAAATATAAAAACGATTTTCGTTTCCTTTTGCGGAAAAAATCAAAAAAAAATTGTCATAAAATTAATTATTTTTATAGACAAAAATAAAATCAAACAAATAGACTCAAAAAGGTAAACAACTTTCTTAGGTCTTTCTTCTCAGTCGTTATTTGATAAAATGTTTCGCAAGAAGAAGTAAAAAGTTCGCAGTAAAAAACCTTTGGTAGCTTTTATCAAAAATTATCGCCTATAATTAAACATTTTTTTTATTTTATTTAGTAAAATCAATAAAAATTATAGGTTAATGAAGTATAAAAGAATAAAGTACCTTCTAAAATATAATTAATTAAATTGTTTTTTATAAATTAAAAAATGTAATTACCTCAATTATGTCTTCGTCTCCAAGATTATCCAGCTAAATTAGTGTAAAGAATAATTAACGACTGAAATAACTCTTTATTCAAATACTTTTAAGATAAAATAATAATTCTATGTTTAATAATAAATTAATTTCTCATTTAATGTTTAGCGAATTATTATTTTGCAAAAAACGTCTTTAAATAAAAAAAATAATTAACGGATAACATGAAATAGTAGGACACCTACTATTTTAATAGTAGGTGGAAAAAAAATTGAAAAGGCGCCCAATATTGGTTTACACCTACTATTTGGTGCTTTTGTT
>MQRK01184183.1:25512-44344 GCA_001938485.1 Girardia tigrina | reverse complement strand
AACATGATTATTAAGCGTAATTTGGAGAAAAGCATTTTTCTAAAATGAAGCATCCATTGAACAGTCCATATTACTTCTGTGAGAATGAGAAGGTATATCATTTCGATATAAAGCACTCACCCAAGATGATTTTGGGAGCTATATCTGGCCAAGAAAGAGCTAGATTATGATTTTTATCAAAAAAAGTTTACGAAGCTCCAAGAAAAGCTTCAGAAGATCAAGCACTTAAGAAAGACAAAGATATTTTAGTAAGACAAACTCAAGTATCTTAAAGCTTACCTTGTGCTTCAATAGCTTGAAGAAGATGGGATTGAGGTCATACAAAAAATAACCTAAAAATTGCTAGACCAACATCGCGGTATGATTTGGTTGAAATAATCAATGAAGTTTGGAACCACCAAATTTTTCTACCATAATATGAAGCACTGTTGACTTCGATATCACACTGCATTGCTAATGTATTGATAGCTGAATGCCACTTGACAAAATATTAAAATGCACAATATATGTTCTGCTTAAATTAAATACATGCATTTTCTATCATTTTAACGGGATATACTAAAATTTTGCCACGATTTTATATACCAAGAAGAAACACTCACTTATTCAATAATTTTTTTGTCTGTCTAATTATTCATTTAATACAATCAGCTTTAGAAAATTTTATTTTGTCTTAATGATGTTGGTTTAAATTTTGTCTAGATTTCGCTTTTGCAGTCATTAACTACAAAAATTGATGTAGTTAGTGATATAATATAATAAGAATGTACAAAAAAGTAAAATACTGAGAACTTTACTTTTAATAACGGTGAATATAGTAAATATACGTCTACACCAAAATTAAAATTGTGTAGGAGATGACCTTCAAGTGCACAATGAACATAAATTATTAAAAAATTTTTATTAATTATTGTGAACTAGCAACTCAAATTTACGTATTTCAAATAAAAATAGAAAGATTTTGCATATAAATCCAAAATGCTTGAAAACTTAAGCTAATATAATTTACATCAATAATTTACAAACATTACTTCTTTAAAATAAAATGATCAAATTCGGAAGCAAAACTTTAAAAACCGGAAGCAATACATTGTTAGTTCGACAAAGTAACATGATTATTAAGCGTAATTTAACTCCATGTATATCTTTTTTATTTTCTTTAAGATTAATAAGCTGAATATATACAATGAAACTAAAATATCGTTGAATAAGTTCTCTATATAAATTTTGAAAATGGAAAATATTTCACCAAAGGAAATTTGAAAAAAGAACCATTATCCGTGTGAAATATTCACAGCCTAAATATCGTCTGTCTCCACTTTCTCTTTTGAGATTTTAATGAGTATGTTCATCCAAATAATTAGCATTTTTACTTTATCAATATATTTTACAAATCTCAATGGATAAAATCGCTCTTTTCTTCAGAAACAATAATGAAGTTAATTTAAAACGAAGTTGATTTAAACGAATCGGATTTAAATTAATCGGAAGCGTAAAAATATCTTTGAGCTTCCTGTTTTATATACAAAGTATAATTTTAAAATAACAAAAATTAAGTTGTTTGATTTTAGTTATTTTTTGACCATCTTAATCAGGTTATTAAGAATATTTAAAATAACGTTTGTTATCACCTTGGTTAGGGTTAAATATATAATTTTCCAGATAAAACTAAACATTAAAGATTATTATTTATTGTCTCCAGTTTGACATTCAATTTCGTTTCATCCGTTGAACACATTGTTGTAAGACAAATAAAACCAAACTCTATCGACTTCCACTACTTAAACTATTAATTTACAGAGAAAACGGTTTTCTAACGTATTTATTTCTGACATCAAGTTTCCTAAAATACAAGAGTCATTCAAAGTTAAATTATTTCAAAAATTCATTAATCATTATTTGCACGCGATTTAAGTCATGTACATCACCTATTGATCTTTTAAACACAGTTTTAGACGTGTCTTTTCATTTCGTAGTTTTTTTGTCAAGATTCTCTATGAAAAACAGCTTGTTAAAGGATCATTTTGAAGTTGTCTGAAATCTCTTGTGTTAGTCGATAGAAATCATTTTATTTGATCAAATATTTTTATATTAATCTATACTTCAAATCTTTATTAATTTATAACTTTCATTAATTTGGTTTTCATAGTAGTTAATGAAAAATAAAGTTTTCAAAATAAATGTATACGTTATGATCATATGTATTTGTCTGAAAAAATCTATCGATTTTGACCCATTGTTTTTGAAAGTCTGGAATATTTGATGACTCCTTTAAAAGTAAAATTAATAAAATTAATCAATAATTAAATTTATAAATTAATTTGTCATAAAATATCATTTTAAAGATATATATATATATATATATATATATAATTGAAATGTTATTTCTGTTCGATGCGACAAAGGCGATCACCAGGATCTTAAAAATTTTTTTCATAGGTCTTTGAGTAAAGAAATTTGTTTTTATTTCTTTTCAGATAACAGGAATTTTGTTTTTTGCTATTGCTTTACAATCAAAAATAAGTTATAAGATTTCTGAATATTGAAAGTTGTTAATTTAGTTAGCTATTTTGTGGATGTTATCAAATAGTCTGAGTTATATTGTTGAGATCGTATGATTGTCATTAATTAAACCGTATAATATTGCCAGATATAATTATATTGTTAAGTGCTTTCTAGAACAAATGGACTATTTGGGTAATTTATTTGTCTGACCTTTCGATATATATATATATACCATAACCTACCCACGAAACTTGTCTTTCTAGCCTTTTTAATGACTTAATCGAAGACCAAGTTAAATAAACAATGCATTTCTGTCTGACCCTTTACATGAAAAAATCACTACTCCCAGCAAAAGCAACAAAATTCTCATAACATTAATTATTCAGGCAATGAACTTTGTCATTTAAACCAAATCTTTTCAGGCTCTGCTAAAGAACTAAGTTTTTTTGTTTTCATGAATCAAATTTCCGAATCCAGAATGAATAAAACATTTGCTGAATTTTTAATATTAAGTTTGTTTACATTTTCGAATAATAATGTTAAAATTTTCAGGTACCAGTAAAGTATCGGAATTTTTATTTTATTTTTTTAATATATGTAAAATAAATATGTTCTCAATGTATTAGGTTAATTTAAAAGTTTTTTTCCACTATCTTTCCTTTATTCGTATTAAAGTCAATTGCTCCACAATTTGGAGATAGATTCTGAAATATATTAAACACAAATAATTGATGCAATTATATAATGGATACAAAGCAATTATTCTTCATTTAAATATTCATTTTCTAGTTAATTTTAAAACTGAAATTACTCAAAATTCATGACTGTAAATAATAATTACAGATAAAATTCTATAAATCTTTAATTAACATAAGTAACATATCATCATCAACGATTATACTTTTTGTGAGGAATATTTTAAATTGTTTGAATGTGTAAATGTATGGATGCGGTATGTTGATTTAAGTATGTTGAATTTAGAATGGTGATTCTCCCACCCAGATGGAAATTGGTATTTTTTATTTAAATTTAGTGATTGACTATTCGAACATAATTAAAATAATCATTTTATAAGTTCATATCTTTAATTTAACAATTAAAATTAAGTTTAATATTTTTGGTAAAATTTAAATTAAATGTATTTTTAATAATTTGATGACATTTTTATTATTTTGGGATTTATTGAGAAATGGTAAAATTTATTATTTTTAATTAATATTAATTAATATATTTAAAAAAATGACTTAGAAAAATTGTTCAAATAATCATTATTAAAAGAAAAATAAGAAAACCAATTAGAATGATGACAAACGCTGAAAGACTTTCTGAGAGTTGTAATGACTCTAAATGTGATTGTAATAAAAATTCAAACGCGACTTGTCTAAATGTTCTTAATACTTTTGTTTCAAAATCTGCACTCAAACTTAACATATGTACTCTAAACAATAAAAATCCAATGGACCTATGCATGAAATTATAATAAATCCAAGTCATTTAAAATTTTATTGAATCCCAATTTATAAACAAACAGCTAAACTTATTGAATATTTATTCTACAGAACTTGACTCGTCTGAATTGACCTACTGTGTTTTGTAATATTTTTTCTAATCTGTTAATTCATAAATGTACCTAGATATCGCCAGTAATTACCTTATGAATTTTTATAATAAACATTCTTTTTTCTTTATTATTATAACAGTTACATATACATATATGGCATCATCGTTTAATTAACAAACTGTTTCCATTTAGATCGAGCTGTGTATAAAGTGTAGATCTATAGATCATAAAACTCACGAAGTGATACCTCTTGAAGAATTGTTTGACAATATAAACAAAGATCTGGACAGTTTAGTATCGAAATGCAAATTCACTCAAGACAAATTGAATGAAAAGGTTGAAAAATTGAATTGGTCACTCGAGGAAGTAAACAAATCACGAGATATGAACAAGTCACATATTGAAAACACGTACGAGATATGGAAATCTACGATTGAGAAAATGAAGGTTTGTTTTTTTATAGATTTGTTAATTGAACAATGAAAGAGTGATTATCGATTGATTGAAACAAATAAATAAATTAGTCAGAGGTGTGGTATTGTCATTGTCAATTATTGCCGTTGACACAATATTTGCTTGGTTGCTGTTCTATTTGATTCACTAATCTACACATCATTCAAGTGACATTTATTATTCTATTGATCGCTAACGTCTACCAAATTGACTCTTTGCTTCAACAATCTCTTATTTAGTTCCATCACCATTCAATAAAAATACAGTTGTTTGTTAGACATATTTACATCTACATAACGACAGATGAGCTTTGCACCATAACACAGTATAGAATTCACTTTACCATACTTTTCATATTAGTTAAATTGGACTTGTTAAACAACAGATTTTCTTAAATTATATAACTATTATTAATAGTTTTGAAAACCTATCGATTTTAATCTCCAGTCTCCGCAAATAGGACATTTATTATTAGGGATTAAAATTGAACTGAAAATTTTTGATGAAGTAAATTGATTTAAATGAATAATAATGTAAAATTCTTTAAGATAATTTTATCATAATAATTATATTAAATAATTAAACTATTTTTATGTATATATATTTATAATATATATGGTTGGTAATTTAAATAAAATGGTTCCTCCAAAAATAATTGAATCATATTAAAATAAGCAAATTGTTTTAATAATCAGAATTTTGACGAGAAAATTTAAAAAGTGGAAAATTATTTTTTTAAATAAATTGTTATTGGAAATTATTTGTTGGCTTTTATTATGGATTATTCTGCCGTTCCGAAATAAGATAACAATTATCGTTCTTTTTTTCCCAATTTTTATGGACAATACCTTATCATAGCCATAAATTACAGTTACTGTAGCTTATATTATTTTCAGTTGTCAAATTTGATATAATTGCATAACATATCATATCAAATATCTTTTGTGTAGATTTAATAACTTTAATTTATTTCACCGAAATTATGCCAAAGGATTATAAATAAACTAGAGTAAAATATGCATTCACATCTCCCTGATCTAGAGATTAATTTAGAATAATAGTAATGCTGAAATTGACAACAGGATTTCAGTCACTTATTTATTAGATCACACGTGAAATTGGGTGTTACTAGGTGAACATTCGATATAGTAAATCATTTCAAACCTAACATTGGCTAGTTGGAAATCTACAATATTTGCTGGATCAAAGGTCATATAATTATTAAAATTAGTGATATATCAATAAAAATTTCAAATTTCGACTAAAATTACCAAATTAATAAACGTTGGTTAATTAGTACATCGTAAATTGTTCAAGAAAGGAATTATACCAAGTTTTTTGTAGTACGGCTTTTTGATTCAAATAATGAAAATTTAGAAGCAAACATGAATGATTGGTTGGAAAATAAACTATGACAAATTTTAAGAATTTAATTTCAGATATCATTTTTTCAATTGTAGAACCATTTAGTAGATGGTACTTCAAGATGAGGTTTTTTGTTCTAAAAAATAATCAAAATAAAATTCTATCTTCATTTGTATCTTCAAATGATTCTCGAATTATTGATATTCTCTTCTGTTGCTCTTAGACTTTCCAGACGACTTCTCTCAGTAATCTTGCCTCAAATGTTTTCAATCTTTGAATAAAATAATTATTCTAATCTTCAATATTGTGACGAATTTTTTTGTGATTAGTGTCTGAATTTATTGGGAAGAATGAATTTTTTTTAGTTATTACGAATAACTAGGTTAATAATAAGCCTGTCATCTGATCAATCATTCAAGATCTAATAGTTACAGGAATCTAAGTTGTATTTTTCGAAGATTTTTTAAGACAGCAAATATTTTGCAATGCATTTTTTAATAAATGCTCAGTAAATGAATAATGTACAGTAAAAATTAGAATATACATAGTATTTAAATAATTAATGTTCAGTAAAATAAAAAAATTAATTTTTTAAAACTTTTATTTTTGTTAATAATGTTCGAGTCACTGTTTTAGGTTGACCTCTAACTCTGTTCTCACCAATTGCTATTTACTTTGCACTTGTTGCGTGTTTCACGAATCTTAAGCTCATGGTCCAGTCAATTAATTGCTTGCTTTCTTTTTTCTTTCTTTTTGACCTTAGCCTTTGGGTCGTGAGTGCACCCAATTATGCACAAACCTTCGCAACATCACTCTATTTGTAGCCTCTTTTCTCAGACATTCCATGTTCGATTCACTCCATTCTTTTAAATCTTCTGTCTATTGTCTCTGGTCTTCCTCTTGGTCTTTCTCCTTCCACTCTTCCTTCAATCATAACCTTCGCTAGTGCTTTTTTTCTTATCTGATGTCCGTAGAATTTCAGCTTTCTTCTCTTGATGATCTCTTCTATTAATTCAGATTTTTTACCTAGTATTTCTATCACTCTCCTCCAGACAAAGTCGTTTGTCTTCTTTTCTTTCTATGTGATCTTTAGCATTCTTATGTAGCACTTCATTTCAAACGCTTTAACTCTATCCACGTTTTTCTGATTTATTGTCCAACTCTCGCATCCATAGAGGAGTGTTGCCATGACAATAGTCTTAGTGATCTTTATTCTGCTCTTGAGATGGATTTCTTTGAGGTTAAAAACTGTGCTAAGATTAACCATTGCGGTTGTTTCAATACTAATTATTTCAATACTTCCCCCATTCTCTGTGATAGTAGAGCCTAAGTATTTGAAACTCTTAACTTGTTCCAGTTTCACCTTGTTATTATGGTTTCATGAAACCATAATTTTTGCTTTTTTTGCTGTTGATTTCAATTCTAAATTTCTTTGACGTTTTGTGTAATCTATTCGTAAGTTTCTAAATCTCTGCCTCATCTTTACCGATTAGGTCTATGTCGTCAGCAAATCGTAGGTTGGTTATTCTAGTCCCTCCACAGCATATTCCAAGATCACCTAGATTGTCTATTGCTTCGATAACAATTCTCTCAAGGGAAAAGTTGAACAGTGTTAGTGAAAGGATGCAAATACTTCCAAAAAGCCATTCGAATAACTTCCGAAGAATTGGATATCAAACTTTCAAAATTAGAAGGCTCTTGTAGACTGTATAAAATTGTTTGAAATACAAATTTAAATTCACATTTGCTTTGATTCGAATAAACAGAAATACAAATAGGATGGAAGTGACGATCCATATCAGTAATACCAACAACCAACCCTGGCACACTTTCCCAATTCAACTTACATGTTGCTTCAATATACAATTCAACAGACTTGGAAAAATTATTAAGCAATCGTTATGTCAAAACAACAACACGAAATGAATTATCTTCGACCTCTTCATTATCATCATCACCAAACATAACTTTAAATGCAAAAACGAAAGGCTCATCTTCATTTGCAATGTCGTCTAATTCTTTGCAATAATTACTGCACCACTGATGCAAATCGCTAAGACTGATAGATGATGAACCGAATCTATATTTGTGAAGTTTTTTCAAATAATTATTTATTCGCATCTTATACTTGATCAACGACTTGCTGCTTCTAAGAATTTCAAGTATTTTCTTAGGTTTGATGAAGTTTTCATTGTCAAACAATCTTTTAATTTCTTCCATTCTCACTTGTGAAAGCTTATTTTGCGATCCACTGCAAGAATGACCTATAACTGTTTTGTATAAAACAACAACATGACTTGAATTTATAAACAATAAATAAACATGAGCAGAACACTGAACGTCTCTAGAATTGGAGTTCTTATATCTGAAATATCTTTTTTTCTCCTGCTAAAATCTGAATCGAATACTAATAACCCCACTTTTCTCCACGATTGTTTTCACCAACTTCTTGTTACTTGTTCTTAAATTTCATGCTCATTTCCAATCGCCTACTTTCCCTCGTTCTCTTTTGATAACCCTTGTCGCAACAGTAATTTCAACAGCTCTCGAATTCCCTTCATCTTTTGAGACTTATTTTACAACTTGACCAATTTCCATTTAGAAACGTTAATTGAGATTCTGCAATAATAGGATTTAATAGTAAAGGTCAAATGATTAATTACTTGATTAATCAATTATTATCTAAATTAAAAACAATTAAATGCTTTCAAAATTTATTAAAACTACAAAAATAATAAATAACTTCATTTTTCATTTTTTTATAACAGATAATATAAACTTATTTAATTATTCACTGAATTATTTAATCAAAAAATACTTTTTTTACTGAGGAATAATTAAAAATACTGTACATTTAAATATTGAGAAGGAAATAACGAGCATTTACTAAAAATATTAAGAATATAATTAAAATACTGATAAATTGTATTAAAAAGTACTGAGCATTTACTAAATTTATGCCATTTTTAGCACCCAAAAATTAAAATTTATTAATTAAAAAAATATAAGATTCTTGAAATGCAATCATTTGATGTATAAATAAGAATGTCTCTATTTATCCTGGAAAGTTGTGGAAGACAAAAATTTCCTATATCCATACTCGTTGCTGGATAACACGCAATTTTATTTTCATATAAAAACTAATTAAGATAGTTATTAAGATTGTTTACTATCTGAAATTAAAATTTTATGGACCCGCCTTTTAGTACTGGTTTCTTGGTTTATTATTAAATTGCCATCTAATTATTTCGAAAATACTCGCTACGAATCATTAGAGTTTATGTTGTATCAAATATAGCGTAGAAAGGTAGATGTATCGGTTTGAATCCAAGTGTGGTTTGATTTTTTTCACGACTCATAGCTCTGCAATCCCGGATAGGAAGTAACGTTTCGGGGCAATTAGAGAAGATAATATCACCACAAATAAGGAATTAGAAATGTAACTGTTTTGTTTGTAAGTATTTAATAGAATTATTAAAGGAGTCAATTAATTCCTCTTTTAAAAAATACAAGCATATCATATTTTCGAAAAAATAATTTACCCCAATTTCTAGTGTTTTAGAAATCAATTTACTTTTAGAATAACTCAATTTTCTGTGATTAAATATTGACATTTAACTCATGTATAATTTATACTTCCTTTTAATGAGTCAAATCGAAAGTTTTTATAACACATGGATTTATATAGTAAAGAAATGAGTATTTTTCTATTATTTTAAGGGTATTTTATTTGATATACTATCCAACATCTTGAATTACAAATAATATTTCAGTGCTAAAATAAAATAGTAACATAAATGAAACTGTGCTTTATGTTTATTAAAACGAGTTCCTTTACTAAACTGGTGAGGATATACATTTATATTCAAATATATTTGTTCCTTTTCTGTTCTCTAAATTACTAAGGAAATTAATAGAAATCAGTATAATTTAATATAATATGTATTTTTATAATAATTATTATTAATATAGGATGAATTTATATCGACCAACAAAACCTATCACGACAATCTTGAATATCGCTTGATGTCGCAAATTAATGATAGTCAAAAGCAGTTGGATCATATTGAATATTCAATGAAATTTATAGAAATTTTCTTAAAAAATTGTTCGTTCCTTGAGGCAAGCAAAATCGTCAAACCGACTCTAGACTGCCTAACAACTTTGTCTGGTTTAAAATACGACTCAGACCAAATAACAACCTCTATAGTGGCACAATTACCTGATTCAGAATTCATAAAGGCTTGTGTTCGAACCAATTTTGGTAAATTTCCTACTCTAGAATCATTGTCCAGTTCTGGCCATTCCAATATTTTTCAAGAAAATGGAATATTTAATAATGATTCATTTAACAACACGAATTCTAGTTTGATTAATATGGTGAGCTCTGAGCGCAGTGAGACTGTAAATATGTATTCACCAATCAGTGCAACTTTTGAAGAGGCTGAATTAACATCGAAAGAATCTATCTCATTTCAGTCAAAACTAAACCAACTTTCAACTGGTTCTACTTCTAGAATGATTTCGAATAATTCTTTTACAGGATTAGACAGTATGTCTCATCCTAGCAATCTTCCAATCGGGCTTCTACACCAAACATCAAATGATTTCTTTTCTTATTCCAATGAAATATCTCCACTGATGACTAGCAAAGGATCAATTTCAGCTAGTACTGATAGTGGTCAATTTATGTCTCATGCTTTGTACGATGATAATAATTTAACGTCACCACTGTTATCTAGATTGGGACCAGATTTTTCTTTAGATGGTTCACAAGTTAGCTTAAATACACAATTTAATAATAATGCTTATCGACCAATGGTAAATATGAATCCAGTTCCAAAACCACCATTTCCTAATAGAAATAGAAATTATGTACCCATGGTAATCAAAGAACGTTGGGGTTCCCAGGGTTCTAACAGAGGTCAATTAAATTCTCCACATGGCTTTTGCTTAGGATTTAATGAAGAAATTGTTGTTGCTGATACTCAAAACCACAGAATTCACGTAAGTCGCAATTAGTTATGTTTATATTTGTCGTTTTAAAATGTGTGATGCTCAATAATTACCCAAATTATTTATTTATTTCAAATTTAAAAATAATAAGAAATTTTAAATTAATTTTAAAAATTAAAATTTAAGAGTATACATTCTATGAACATGTTAAAATTGCTGATTTATTTACATTTATTATTTTAAGAATTTTCTACGTGAAATTCAATAATTATTTTTTCAGCTTACCTGACCTTATGAACTATACATTAAAATTATTCAAATAACCATTAAATTATATATTTTTAACCCATTTCACATGCTTAAGCAATAGATACTATTAGAAATGCTTCATGTTTCACGAGTATTTTAATTTCAGTTTGTGCCCCAAGATCAAATAATGCTTTGTAATCCCGTCTCGATCAGATTTTTCTACTTTCTCAGACAATGTTGCTACACGTTTTAGTAACCCATTTGTGTCATATAAGAACTTTGAAAAGTCTGAAGTTATACCATTATGAATAAAATTATTGAAGATAAATTTCACTATTTTGTTTCTGTGAGGAATGTTTTGAATTGCGTGTTGATATTGTGCATGTTGTATGTTGATTCGGATTGTGCCTCTCCTATACAGATGGATGATTGGTATTTTCTTTGATTCCTACTAATTAAAAATAATTTAATTTAATTTTAAAGTAAAAAGATATAAAATAATTTTTGAATGTATTATTTATTTTTTAATGTAATTTCAAATTTTAATATATTAATTTAATATGTTCTTTTTTTTAAAAAAATGTTTAGATTTAATTTTAACCAATTAGATTCTTTATTAATAATTTTTATTAACATATTTTCATTTATTAAAAATAATTAGTATGAACTCAGAAATATATTGATCAAGAGAGATGTCAAATAGTGAATGCACTTGAGATATCAATAAATGTTGTAAAACTCATATTGATGTTGTTTCCATACTGAATTTATTTCAATAAATTTAACCCATTACCTACCAGTGATCTCATATGAGATCACTGAAAAATCACAAATTTCGTGACTATCTGTCAGTATTTACACATATCTAACCTTTTTGCTATATCTATTAGATATATTTCTCTGATATTCAAATGAGGTTTGCTAATTTTTCACTGTAGATTTAACAAAATATTTATGCTAGAAAACAAAGTTCCAAAAAAAATTTTAGTTTATAGAATTATGGGATGTAATGGGTTAAATTAGATAAAAATTAAGTAAAAATAAAATAATAAAACAATAATAAATATATTTGTTAATTAATAAGTTTCTTCACTTGAATTTTCTGTTTTTTGAGTTTATGTAAAACTAATTGGATTATTTTTCAGTTAACAAATAGAATTTATATTATAAAAGAATCGTGCTTGATAATGTCGATATGACATAAGAATCCATGCAAATGGGGCAGTCACATAGAGAGGAACTATCTACTATCCAAACGGGAAATACTTTCTAACAAAAGTTGCTGAAATTAAAATTACTTTTAAAAGTAACCATGTGTAAACGTTATCTGATTACGTTATTAAAAAATGTGTAAAAGTTATCAAATTACATTTAATTCTTGTATTCATTTGAACATAAGTATTATTTGAAATAGGTCTTCTAATTCATTACATCCATTTAGTAGCTTATTATATAAAACGTCTTTATCTCAATTAGTACGATAGTATCAAGAAGCAAACAATTATTTTGAAAAGCAATTCAACTTGAATATTTTCTTATTTCAACTGTAAGATTTTTTTTGTATTAATCGATTTGAGAAGTTAGTTTAAATTTGCATTTCGCCAAAATAGTTTATTATTTTTTTTTAATTTGAAAGTTTTAAAAAAGTAAATAAATACAAAAGTTTTAAAATTAAAAAATATGCATAGATGTATGTGACCCGTTAAAAGAGACATGGAAAAAGAAAAAAAGTATATTGTGGCAATCATCAATCAATTCCGCAGATAGATGTCATTAACAGCCGTTAGTAAACAAGATGAAATAACAATGAAAGATACAATAATGAAAAAATGGATTTAAGATTTGGTGCACATAAAGAAATTCACACAGACTGCGGCAAAACATTTGAATTTAAAATAATTAAAGAAATTACTAAATCAATGAACATACTGATGTGTTATTCAAGCCTATACCACCACAACTCAAATGGTATAGCAGAAAGATAGTTTCAGGCTATAAGAGAATATCTAAATGCATCTTTTAAAACGAAATAAAATTCAGACTGAGATGAATAGTTAGAGTTTACCTTAAACGTAACTTTTCAGAAAACATTAGGTCCAACAGAAATCATATTTGGAAACAAAATATACTGAGAAGAATGATTAGTCAAGATATAAAGTTACAGCAAGAGAAAGACAAAGAAGAAACAACAACCAGAAGAAATTTCGAAATCGGAGTGGACATACTAGTCAAGGTGGAAACGGTAATAAAGAGTAAAGATAAATATTAAGGATCGTATAAAGAGAGCAAACATATGACAGAAGGTGTATACTAAGACATGAAAAAAGACTTTGTGGTCTGTAAAAAGAACCTAATTTTTATATCGATTCCTATTTATCTTAAAGAAGAATCTTAAAGAAGACAACCCATTCCGATACATTATTAATCTCATAGTCAGAACATAATGTGAAACTGTACATAAATAAAATAAAATCTTACAACAAATCAATGAATTGAAATGAATTTAATTCATTAAAATTTACTTTCAAATGCAACTGACCTAAATTAGTGCTCTGTGACGAAGTTTCTCACTCAATATAATTCACTCATTTTCATTTATCTTCTAATTTAATTGATGTTAGAACTGATTTAAAATGAGTCAATTGTATCAATTTCAATTACTTTATTGCCTTAACTTGTGGCATGGAGTTGAGAATTAATGTTTTATATTTGAAATTTAATATTAAATGCAGTAATTGTAATTAAATGATGTATCACAACCTCATGTAAGTGGTATACTATGATATTTTTGAACCACCAGTGATCTAATAGAAAACGGTCTCATTTCGGGGACCTTGATATCACCTCTGCCAATTATTTTCCGATCATATCATTTAAAATTATTAAGACAACACAATTTGAAGCAGATTTTATTCTTTTTATAATATCGAATTTCAAGACCCGTTTGAATGAATCAAATGATTGTACGTCCGTTAGAGGATGGGAGTAGTACCAAGACTCAAGCAACGTTCCGAGATAGAACTCTCTTCCAATAATCTCAAGAATATTTTGCTTTAAATTTGATTTCAATTTGAATTTGAATAATTTGAATTTTCGGTTGAAACGAAACTGCTTTCATTGAACATTCCTTTTATTACACGGACTTAGCAGTAATACAATTTTAAAACATTTCTTAAGTTCATTATTATCAACAATAGTTTGAGAACGTTTATCAGGATTCAAAATCTTTTCAAGTAAATAAAAATAAGCATCAAAAAAAGTTTTCAAAATATATTGTCACAAAATGAGCTAACTTCAATAATTTCGTCACAATAAATTAAAATAACCTCAACAAATCGAGCGAAATCTTTCAACTTTAAATTGAGTAACAGTGCTCTTCACAAAATATCATCAAACGTTCAAAATTTTTGAATAGTTTCGTCATGAATTCATTAATTGAAAATACTATCGTGCCAAATAAAACATTCCAATTGCTAATAACATTGAAATTGAAAAACAGAAATAGTGATTGAAATTTATAAATTTCAACCATTCGAGCCAACAGCTCACTTTGATTGACTAAAAAACAATTCGAATTGAAAGAAACTGAGTTTAACTCAGAATTCAAATTGTTTATTTTAATTTAAATTATTTAATTTAATCTTTTCTTTTTTTAATTAATTATATCAATTATTTATTCCTTAACATATCATATTCCTAAATATATGAAAGGAAAGCAAAGCAAAGTAAAAAATATCAGTGATTGTCAATCGATAAAAGATTATGTCTTCAACAGTAAATGTCTTGATTTTGAATTGATTGCAGAGCAAATATATGTCGGATTTAAATATAAATAACAATATATATAATTTTTGGAATTTAAATTCCGAACACTCATGCTTCGAGGACAGTTCAATGTTTTTCAATCTGAATGTGGTCCTCCTGCTATCTGATATGAAATAGGAATTACCGGTTGTCCAATAGAAAAATACAAATTTTAAAATTAAAGTTATTACTTACCTTATAAACTCATTTTTGGATTATCACCAAATGTTTTTTTTGTAAAAGTGACTCATTATTCAACTAGTTAGTAAGTCCTAATTGATTCATGTGTTATCATCGGGATTGAACAAATTTGCAGAATTTAAGCCCAATCGAATCACAGGAAATGGGCGAAAATCGTTTGCAAGATTTATAGCAAGTTAAGTAAGTTAAAAAATAGCGCGATAAAAATGTAATCCATTTTGTTTATTTTAATTTTAAATCTTCCATTTTTAATTTGATTATTCATTTGTTCATATAATATACCATAATTTATAAATATGTTGAAACAAACTAGTTTTACCATTCTAATTTATTATTTACAACTATTTGGAAATTTTAGAAAACAATAAAATGATCAAATCATCTAAAGATATGATTTATTCAACCGAGAAGATGGTAACCGGGGGTGAAGCATGGACATCAACATCTAAATTACATTAAAAAATGAATACCGATTCCACAGTCTTTTTTTTAATATTGTTGACACTATTTATTTAAGTTTCTTTTTGAAATATCATTGTTACAAATTATTAAAAAAATATTGTCATAGTTTTAATATAATTTTAAAAAGGATTTCTTTTATTAATTTCTTATTCTACTTATAAATCAATAAAATGAGCTAACTTAAAATAAAAGAAATCTATAAATGCTACGTGAGGGATCATATAAAGGATATATGACCGTTAGCTGTCCGTATTTTTAAGTTTATCTGATTATTAATTAATTAAAAACTTATTTTTTAAATAATATAATATGTTTATTATATAAAATACAATTTTAATTTAACAGATCGTTTGACTTTTCAAAAGTCAATATCACACAAATGGATGTAGGTCTCATTTTTTCTATGCATTTTCTATTTCAACCATTTACCAGACGCAGTGGGATTATATCAATTTGGGCCATAATATAATCATGTTATTTAACAAAGTTATATGGTTAATTATTTTTATAAGCATAATCGTAATCCAGTTATAGATAAAAATATTCGATGTGTACTATTTTCATTTCAAACAAGGAATTCATTTAAGATTTTCAGAATGACCTAAACAACCTGTTTTAGCATCTGTTATTTTTTAATTATTTTGTTTTTCTACAGGACATGTTTTTTAAGTTTCACCTATTTTAAGTTGATTCATGAAAACCAAATTCTCTAAGAATTTCAGCAGTCACTTTGTGCTCTTATCAATTTTAAATTGTATTTTTTAATATATACTATGGTTTTGGGAAAATTATTTATGAAAGAATTTAGGGAAATAGGAAAAGAAAGTCAAACAATTCATTTTAAATGAAGATATTTTTTAAGGAAATCTTATATTACTAAGTATAATATTACAATAAATGTATATGATTCACATTTCTCATTAAATCATATGCTTACAGATTTTCAGTAAAGACGGTCAATTTATCAGTCAGTTTGGAATAGCTGGAAGAGAAGAAGGTCATCTATGGCATCCGAGAAAAGTTACAATAATTCGTAATACTCAACATTATGTGGTTTGTGACAGAGGCAGTGAACGTTCAAGGATGCAAATATTTGCAAAGAATGGTTACTTTATTCGAAAAATTGCTATTCCATATATTGACATTGTGGCTGGCCTGGCTATCAATAGTATGGGTAACTTAAAAATTTGTCAAAATTCACAAACATTAATAAAAATACTAGGTCATATAGTGGCTGTTGACAGTGTTTCTCCGACTATTTTTGTGGTTACGGAAATGGGTGAAATGGTCAAATGGATAGAATGCAGTAGCCAAATGAGAGAACCATCTGATATCGTAGTTCACGGAGATAACTATTATATTTGCGATTTCAAGGTAACGATTGTTAAGAACTTGTAGTAACATTTTTTTTCTAACATAGTTCTATTGCAATTTAAAATACAGTAGTGACCAAAAGTCTTTATCCCTTCCTTAACATGTGTGATAAAATTAATTTTTAATAACTACTTTTTATTTTTCTTTGTTTTATCACATTAATTGCATTACTGGCATTGTTTTAAATGCCTTTACAACTGTTTCTATCATATATAAGTTGAAATTTTTAAGAAACATTAGTATTTATTAATTTAATACATTACTAAATAGATCAGAAAATCTTCTATTTTTTAGATAATGAATAGCTGTGCTTATCTTGAAAGAAGAAGGACATAATGCTCATAAGACATAAAGATCATAAAGCTATTTCTGAACGTTTAGGCATTCATTTCAAAACTGTGTCTTACGTTCTCAAAGAGCTGCTGAACGGGTTCTGTTCACGATCGACATCGTTCTGGACGTCCTCGGAAATCAACTCTAAGGGATAATAAAATCACCAGAAGAGCAGCAGTTGTGAACCCATGGATCACATCATATGACATTTTGAAGGAATGTTCTTATTTGAGACTCAGTGCGAGGACGATTCGTCGGCACCTTTCAAAAGAATGCAAGTTGTCTGTATGAACGCCTGCAGTCAAGCCACTGATGTCATTAAAATGAGAGAGCATTTTGGAAGAAATATAAGAACTGGAGTATGGCAAAGTGGAAAAAAGTATTGTTTTCAGATAAATCCACCTCTTCCACTTTTATGAACAACAGGCGATTTATTTGTAGACCAGTTGGGTATAGATTTCAGGTTAAGTACACCTTCCCAAGTGTGAAACATCCTCTGTCCTGCATGGTATGGGGTGTTTTTTCAGCTTTGGGAAAGGGATCCTTGCAATTTATTCCCAATGTGGAAATGATGAATACAGAAAAGTACAACTAAAACTAAGCATGAGGGTCTTAAAAGGCAACATTTTTCAGCAGGATGGGTTGTTTCATCATGGCTCAAACAACAAAAGATTAGGGTACTGGACTGGCCTGGAAAAAAGTCCAGACCTCAATCCTATCGAAAATTTATGGAATTTTTTGAAAAGAAGAGTAGCTCTCAGGCGTCCAAAAAACCTTGCTGAGCTGAAAAATGCAATCCAATCTGCATGGTACCATGGCATCAGTGACGACTTCTGCAAAGGCTTGTGCACTCCATACCCAAGAGACTGGAGATGTTTATGAAAGTCAAAGGACAGTGTATTAAGTACTGCATGCATTTCTGCATACTACATTCTGCATACTACATCGACTTTACTCTCTGACATGAGATTATTCACACTGATTTCACTGATTTGGTCACTACTGTATTTTAAAATGTTTTTACATTTGAATCTTTTAAAGCATCTTTTTAGTGCAAAGTGTAGTTATAATACCATTTTTATCTGGACCGCTGCATATATTAGGTTGGGGCAAAGGTAATACATTATTTTAATTCATTATTTATCGATCAAACAATTTCAAATTTATGTTCTTTGTCAAGGTAACATTTCACAGTAATTTCACAAAAAAATTTTTTCTTTTTTTTATTCAGTTCTGAGTTACATGGTGTTAAAAATGGAAGTCAACAAAGGAAAAATTCAGTACATTTTACAGTTTTTATTCGATAAAGGCGAAAATGCAAGCTAGGCGGCTGTTATTGTGAATGGTGTTTATGGTGCCAATACTGTAGCAGCTAATTATACTCAATTTTGGTTTCGTCGATTCAGTGGAGGCATTTTTGATGCAAAAGATGCACCTCGCACAGGCAGGACTATCGTTGAAAATGTCGATAAAATCTCGGTAATGATCGAAGTTGACCGGCATGTTAGTAGTCGTAGCATCACACAGGAGCTGAAGATCGACCACAAAATGGTTTTAAACCATTTGGGC
>MQRK01184181.1:1176-20295 GCA_001938485.1 Girardia tigrina | reverse complement strand
AGAAAAATTTTAATCAACAGACAACAATTTATCAATATGCACGATTCTGGAATGTATTTGAAATGTTTTTATACCTTTAGTAAATATTTGTGCAGTATGTTTCACTGCAAATAAAAAAAAACAAAACGGTTTCTTTTCGACCAAAATTTATTCGAATAATAATAATAACACGATTTGGAATTTTAAAGAATCTCGAGTTCATCTGGCACGAATCGATCGATTAATAGTGCAAATAAACACCAAAGAGAAATCAAATCGATTTTGTGTAAAGAATTTGAGGAATATTGATTACCAGTAAGCAAGATTTCAATAAATAAAGTCTTTCCAAAATGTCTCACATTTTAAACCGCCAATAGGCCAACGGTTGCAATGGGGTTGCCACCAATAATAAATTACTTTTGAATTCGAAGAAAATCGAACTCTTCCTTGAGGAATCTCGTAAACAATCTCAGAATTCTAAAATTGAAGAAAATGAAGATACGAATTCCGTAACAAGTGATGAGCAATATCCAGAAGTAAGCGATATAAAATCTTTCAATCAGTCACTGGATGGCGAATTGGATCTGTTGGAGGAAATTGATTCGGAAGAAACAAATTATTCAAAAACCATAACTCCTAACAACAACAACCATAAATCTTGCCTCAAATCTTCCTCTGAGATGAAATAACATCCATGAAGCTGATGAGACGGGTCTCTTCTGGAGGATGCTGCCAGACAAAACTATACACTTCAAAGGTATATCCTGTAATGGAAGAAAAGCAAGCAAAGAGCGATTAACGGTTTTACTCTGCGCTAGTATATGGGAGTTACAAGCTAAAGCCTCTCGTTATTGGCAAACACAAATAACCTCGTTGTTTCAGAGGTATTCGCCAATTATCTGTCTCATAAAAAGCCAATCGCAAGTCATGGAGGACCAGAGAATTCTTTGAAGAATTGGTGCTGGTATTTGACAAATATATGCATAATAAAAATAAGAATGTCATTCTTTCGACAATTGTCCTGCTTATCCACCAAATATTAAAGGGCTTTTTATAAGAGACTTGTATTTCTTCCACCAAATACGACATCTCAATAACAGCCTTTGATGAAAGAATTATCCTTGTATTTAAAAGATCTTACAACATGCATCTGTTGCATGAATATGTTGTGACAATGGATGTAGGCATACAAAGCAATATTGATCTACTTAATGCTGTGGACCTCATAAAGACTAGCTGGCTAGAAGTCAGAGAAACAACAATTCGATCATGCTTTAAAAAATAAGGAATTTGGAAGGTTCTGGAAATCTCTAATGTGAAAGATATCTCCAATGATTATCCAGACGTTGAGATCATTTTTCAGCATTGAGAAGTTTGTTGGATATAACGAATGATGTTCTTCCAGAAACTAACTTCTCTGCAGATGACAACATTAAAACATCTGCATAATGATATCGTTTCCTCATTGACGGCAGGGTCTATGAGTACACCACTGGACCCTGAGTCAGGCTGCGATGAAGAAAACACAACTCCTGTAGAAACTCAACCAACTTCCAGAGATTCTCTTGAGGCAAAAAGTACGAATCTTCGTCTAGTGCTGAGGAAAAGATTTCTCTGAACAACTGAAATATTTGAATAATATCGAAACAATCATTCAGCAAGCAGTATCTGAAAAAAGTTCAAAAAATCAATTCTTGATTATTTTCCCGCTTGTGATCATATTAACATGTTATGCACATTACATTAGAGATCATGGTCTATTAATGTTTACTAATAATGTCTTCTGCATTATTCAATGCTTATTACGCATTTTAATAAAACTTTTTCAGCAAAAATTTTTTAATTAAAAATGATAATGCAAAATTTATTTGATAACATACATTACATGAGGATTGTCCTTTTATCATTATCACAATGATTGATAAATTGCTGCGTGTTAGGTAAAAGGTGATATATGCCACGTCTATGTATGCGGAATCCTCTGTATATAGACCATGAAAAAAATATAATACTTTGTTTTTTCTTTACATATTTCCTAATTACCTAGAATTTTTCTCTTTTCGAGTTTTTACTAAGAAATCATCTACGTTTCTTGTAAATTTCAGTAAAACGACTTGTATTGATTCATCACATTGATTTGATTAAGACATTTATTTGATTAAATTTCTTCTTATTATTAAGTCTATTTTTTAATAGTAATTGATTTGATTTTCCCATTTTCTCGCAAAAATTTTTTACAATCATTATGACGCATCGCAAATTATTTTGTGAATTATAAATATTTCAAGTTGAACTTTCGAAAAACGAAATAAATTCGAATTTTGTGATACAATTACAATTTTCAGACATTTGTTTTAACTAACCAAAATAGAGCAAAGTTAAATGTTGAAATTTTGAATTTTAACTCAATAATTTAAATATTTATTTCTTTCCGAAATTTTTTTCCAACCTATGAGTTCCGATACATCTCCATTCTCGAACGATGCGTCAACGCCTCTCTTTCAGGACAGACTCCATTCTCCTGTCTATGTATTTTATATGATTTATGATCCGTTTTCGATTTTGAATGAATCTCGTTGTAGAAGAAAATTAATATTGCCATAATCATTTTGCTGATTGTCACAATGGCTGTTAGTGTTATTCTGGTAGATGAAATTCTTCTTCTCTCTCCTCATCAAGACAAAATTGTTTTTCAAACTTTTTTTCTTTTCCATTATTTTTTTAATGATTATTATAATTATTTATTTACTATTACTTTTCAATTAATTAACATTATTTGCAATGTTTTACCATTATTTTTTATTTTTTAAAAATTTTTATTACTATTTTTAAATGATTTATCATTATTTTGCACTTAAAAATTTTTTTAAAAACTTTTTATCTGCAAAAGTAGTGTTATGATCGATTTATACTTACTTCACCATTTGAGTTAGTTTTATCCGTGACAAGTACGTAAAGACTATTGTGGAAAGACAATTGTGTACATGAACAATTGTGTAACGGACAATGGGTACATAAAATTTTATAACTTAAAAAATTAATTATTTAATATGATGAAATAAAATTTATTGACAAATTAAAGTCAATGGATACACTATTTGGGAGGACAAACTGTAATGCTGAGGAGATTGGAAATTAATTTAATCAATAATTTCAATTTTCAATGAATGTTTAAAAAATATTTTTATTTCTTTTGATTTTCAGTTTGTTATTTTTAAAATATAAATAACTGTTAGTTGAACATAATTTATGAAATATTTGAATTGTATATGTGTCATCATTTCATTCAAAACTATCAATAAATTAATAATCTTTACAAAATTGCCCCTTACGCAATTGTCAAGTAGGCGATTGTCTTTCCGCAAATGTCTGGTCACCGTTTTATCTGAATTCCATATTCCGGTGTTGTGTTACAACAAACACACAGATAAGACACTTTAACCTTACAATGGACAATTTTTTTTAATAGGAGACAAATATTCATAGCACTCTCACCCAATAGTTGAAAATGAACTGTAATTTGTGATGGTAAAACAGATTGCAGCTATGCGGGAGACTATTAATCGTTCTATAGATATATTGTTTATAGATTCACAATACGTAAGTACTCAGAGAATGTAACTTGGTAAAAAATATTGAGATAAAATATAATTGATTCAAATATGAATCATGACACATTGTAGGGTTAATAACGGTTTTAATATTAACACATTTAATTTTTTTAAAACGTTTTCAACATTTTAATTCATTTTAATAACAATTGAATATAAATTAGCTTTTTATTTTTTTAAAAAGTATCAAAAAGGAAATTTCAAAAGAAAGTAATATTGTTTTATTAATATTATTTACAACAAACATTTTATCCATGAGTATATCGCTGCACAACACCGGATTATTTCGGATCCGTATAAAACCTACTCAATTGGTGCAGCGAGTGATGATAGCACTTTGCAGTTAAATATTATTTTGAAAAAATTCTTTTCCGGAAAGGATAATCCTAAATCATATAAAAAAATATTGGGTAAGAAAAAATTGAAAAAAAAATCCTTTGGTGGTGAGAGAGAACGGAAGTGTTTCTCTGGTCTATTATTGAAATTTATCGCACTTGTAATTCAGATCACGATAGGCCTGGCTGTTTACCAGGGCATCGATCATCAAAACAGAGGCGGTGTTTATTTCATGCTGGGAATAACATTGTTGGGTTATGTGGTTTTCGAGATATTAATTGTAAGTGTGAGTTTAAAATGCATTTATTAGGGTCCATAAATCAGCGTTCGAAATTTATATTTTCCATTTTTCAATTCATTTTCTAATTGTATTATTGGATTTCTCAAACAAATTTATTTTAAATCTTTAACATAATTCACATCTAAAAATTGAACTACTACAACAAGCATACATGTTCATTTACACTTATGGTAGTAGGCCCTTTCAACTCATGTACATTTTCAACCCATTGTAAATTATTGTATACTATTTCTCCAACTTAAAAAATATCTCTCATCCTATTTTCGATATTATTATTATCTTTATATTATTCTTGGAAGCCGATATTTTTATATTGTCTAATTTTGAATTTTAATTAATAATAATTTAATTTTAAATATATTAATTTAAATATCTATTGCATTAGTTTGTGAAGGACAGGCTCACTCTTAAAATTTTTGAAACAATTAATTTTTATAAAGAATTTCTAAAATAATGAAATATTTAAAATCAAAAGTTTTTGTGAAAACTGGAATTAAATAAAACAATTAGCAGATAGACAAACTGTATTTTGATTTATTCACAAAACTGGCGAATTACCAATTTAAACAAAAATAATTAAATCACAGTTTTTTAAGCAATTATAATTAAAAAAATATATCTTAATTAATTTGAAAAAGTTATTTTCGGAAATAATCAAATTTTAATTGTAGAGTAAAAACCTAAAATGAAATTAATTCGGAAATAATGGATTTTTAAATAATTAATTTAAAAGAAATATATAATGGCAAGGATAATTATGTTTGTACTAATTTTAAAAGTTATTCTAAAAAATAAAATAATGAACTTTGTTGCCAGAGATGTAAAGTAAAAAAACAAATAATTTTAAAGTCAGTTTGAAATTCTGCAAATTAAAGATTTGACAAATACTCAATTCTAAACAGTTTTCGTAAAAAGAAATAAAGATTAAAACTTTTATCATTTGTGTATCGTAATAATAATAAAAATTTGAATACTGTAAATTATTTTTTGTATTTAAAATTTGTATTGTTTTTAAAATAATTGTAGGTAAAAAATGCTTTTAAACTGAAATATTGATAATAAATAGAACGTTAAAATTTTTAATTAATTAAAAACGTTTCACAAATAAAAGAAAATAACATTAAACTAATTCTAAAATAATAAAATATCATTTTAGTTAATTTAGTAAAAATATGACTACAATAAATTATGTTGGTTTTAATTTAAATTAAGTTGCATAAAATAGTGGAATGTAAATTTTCAAAATAAAGAGAATAAAAACTTCAATTTTAAAATAGTTTATCAGTACAATAACTTTTGAGATAATGAATTTTTTTAATAATAATTTTTTTAATAATGAGCTGCTACTGACTGTGTCAGTAGGAAATGCGGGAAATTTCCGAGATAATGAATTTTTTGATAATGAACGAGCAAAATTCTTAAAATTAAAAATTACTTTAGTAATTTTTAAATAATCAATGATCATAAAGTAAATATTTATATATTACATTGCATTTATATAATTTATTTTGTTTTAATATTGTGAAATTTTGAACATTTTTTGAAAATTTTGATTTTTTTAATTTTAAAATTTTTTGACTTTTTTACATTTAAATTATTTTAGATCAAAAAATACCCATGGTAATTAACAGAAAACCAAAAAGAAGATATTCGATTGCAAAAAAAACAGGCCGCTGCAAAGTTTAAACTGGAAAATAAATTTTTAACGCAGGCATCTCTTGTCAATAAATTTAAGATGCCAACTGGAACGGTAAACGCAATTGTTAACAATATGGAGAAGTATAAATCAGAGTATGAAAAGGAAATTGCAGGCAATAAAAGTATTGTTTCGAATATAAAGACACACAAAATGTATCCGCATCTCTACGATACAATATCAAGGAAGAGAAAGTTGAACAACACAATAACAAACTTAATGTTGGAGGAGATGGCATTAAAAATTGCCAAAAATTGGAAATGGAAAACTTTAAAGCTTCCAGCACATGGATATCGAAATTTAAAAGATCATATGGTATAAAAATACAATTTATTTTTGGTGAAGAAATTTTGGTAAACCCTTTGGTTTTATGTTAATCATGGACAGATTTCGAAAAAGTTTATAATAAATATGCTAAATGTGACGAAACAGGGTTGTTCTTTAAGTGTCCTCCAAAAAAGACATTTAATTTAAGAAGTGAAGAAAAGGCTAGTGGAAAATTCTCTAAAGAAAAAGTAACACTTATTTTTTGCTCAAATGAAACGGGTGACAAAGAGTCCCAGCTATTAATAGGAAAATTTAAATCTCTCAGAGGATTTAAAAGCCTCGACTTTTCTAAGATGTGCTTAAAATACGAGAATAACAAAACTTCTTGGATGACCTGTGAAATTTTTGGCAGGTGGTTACATGATCTTAATGAAAAAATGAAAATCGAAAAATTTTACTATTGCTAGACAATGCTCCAGTAGACAATAATGATAAGGTTTTCAGTAATATAGAGCTTTATTATCTTCCCATAAATAGTATTTCCAAGATACATACCCTAGATCAAGGAATTATCAAAGCATTCAAAACACATTACACAAAAAATTTTACGAGAAATTTAACTATAGAAAATGAAAATGACACCATTACATATGAGGAAGCAATTAAAAGAACTCGTTTAGTTGATGTCCTTCCGCTCATAATAAATGCTTGCAGTTCAATTAGCAAAGAAACCATAGCCGACTGTTTTAGACATGGCTTTATTGATTGGAGAGAATATACTAAAGATACAGTTCCTGTAAATGAAGTTAATAACATCCCTCCATCAGATACTAAAATATATGTTTCTGAAATATTTGAATACAATGACTTTCCAATATGAGCAGATTCTGATATTGATAACACAGCTTTTCTTGAACAGGTTGAATCTCTAAATAAATTTGTTAAACATGAAGAAACATTAGAACAAGATGAGCCAGAGATCGGATATGCAGATGCTGTGTGTTGTTTAAAATAATTGGAATGATACTTTCAGGTGCATAATAACTCTGCACTCAAAAACTTGGATGATCTTAGAAATCAATTACTAGATAGCAAAAAACATAGAACTTTAAAAATAACGGATTTTTTTTAAAAATGAATAAATGTTGAAATCTTCATTATCTTTTTTTAATGAGCGGGCATTTTTTAGGTCATCGTGGCGCTCATTATCTAAAAAAGTTACTATTTATAATTCCATATTTTTATATAAAAATCTCTTCAAAAAGAAAACGAAGAAAAGTTCCTCGATGAAAAATTGTTATTAAAAAAATTGTTAACTAAAAATTGTTTGAATAATTGTTAATTGTTATAGAAATAAAATTTTGGTGTTAATGAGTCTTAATCTCGATCAAGAACCCAACACAGTTATTTCAAGTACATTTCAAAAAATTAAAAATGTCATGTCAATTTTAGAGAAAAATTATATTCAAGTAAATTTCAAATAAATCTAAAAAACACGTCTCGCTCTGCCCTTCTACAACCACCATAGAACACTATAGCAAACCATGCCATCTTTTCCCGTTCAACAGAGCCAAAGTATCAAATAATAGTTGCCGTAAAATTAAAACATTTATAATTTCACTTTATATAATTGGTAATTTCCTTCACTTTTTTTGTTGGTTGTAGGACACTTCAAATCATGACCTTTTTCTCCCGCGGCAATATAAATTCTGTAAATTTTCAACACCCCACAAAAAATGTAATTGTAATTAAATATTAATTGAGGAAATATATGTTATTAATTGAAAACACATTAATTTACTATGATTTACTATCATTTATTTCTCAAAAATGAAATACAATACACATCAAATCTACACAAAACCAGCAAGTTGTAAACTGACTTGATAAGTTAAGTCCTAGGACAAGTTAACATAATAATAATTTATTGTGATTATTAAATTAAGAAATTAATCATAAATTAAATGAAAATAAAAGAAACTTAAAATAATCACTTTTTATCTATAATCATTTAAAAATTTGAAAAATGCTTTAATAGGCTAGAAAAATTTTTTACCTGAATTATCAATTAGTAATCACTTAGTTAACAAGTTAGACAATTTAAACAATAAAAATATTTTTCTAAATATTTTTTTATTTTTACAATTTTATTTGAAATTTCTATAATTTTACTAGTTTTCTAATTTTAATTTTTTGAATTATACTGAAATATGGGTTGAAACGACCGGGTTTGAAAATGTATATCAGTTGAAAGGGCCGGGTTGAAAATGAATATGGATTGAATTAGGTCATGGTTTGAAACGTCCTACAACATACACTTGTATACAGTAACTTGAAGATAATTGTAGCCTTTGATCAAATGATAGTAAATTATATATTAAAATTGTGAATCTAAAATTATGTGTGCAAAAAGTTGTAATAACTAGTAATTTACTAAAATCAAAATTAACAAGCAAATTAAAGATATTTTTTATTAATTTTGATGGTTTAATCGTCAAATCCACATATTTTTAAAAGAAAGTTTCTTAAATATTGAATTGAACGATTATATAATCATGATTTCATCAGTGCATTATTTAGAGTGCATTTGAACTTTAATTTTAGGATCCTAAGATAAAAAATTGTGAAATATAATTTTTTTATATATATAACGCTTCTCACGACATTCTCCCAATTATTATTAAATTGAGTGAACATAATTTTAAAGTTTTGCGTATTTATTTTCTTTTACAATATTTTTTTATCCAGCAGTATTGCTTCGACTTTCATAATGGCTGTGTTACTGGAATCTCCTTTGTATAATAATTTACCAATAAAATCTTTGAGTATGTATGAAAAACAGAAAAAAATATAAAAGTAACTGCTAAAAATAGAAAAATAAAAGCGTTGCAGAAGATGATTCCATAAAAAGTGACAAAAATTTATTTTATAATTTAAAAATTACACGCGTTTGTTATTATTATTGAAACAACATTCAAGAGATTAATTTGAATATTCTGGGTCCGTTGTTGTAATATATTTAGTATAATAAATATAATATAAATAGCATATAATTATTTATCCTTGTACGTTTTATTTAATTTCTTAAGTATTTTTTAAAGGAACGTTAAATTAAAATAAAAAATACCATCTATTGGACCTCCCAGCTATTTCAATGGTATTGAGCCTAAGGCTCTTTAGAGGGTCCACCCAAACTAAAGTCCTTAAGGGCCCCCCGATAGGCCTCCTACGGGGTCAGTGGCCTTCCACCTCTGAGCAGTCGGTTTGCCAGTTATAAACGACCAGTCATGGAACTTGGTACCATGGCCATATATACCTCTGGCTGTTACGGTGGACGCGTAACAGTCGCGAAATGGGCACTTGAACTCTCCTCTTGCTGTCGAGTAGTCGGCTGGCAATTGGTATTGTAGGTGCGGCTCTTCTACAGTATCGTCATTTGTCTGTATCTTCGGCATACTCACAGTTGCGTCCGGTAACTGAGAGTTGGATTGGTTTGATGTCGGCTCTTCCTCGTTCTCTCTTTCCAAGTTCTCTTCTCTCTGGGCGTTGGATGTTGGCGGTTCTTGGTGATTCTTCTAAATGTGAATCCTTAGGAATCCAGCAGTTTTATATTCCTTCGGGCAATGTTGGCAGTTTCCTTTCTTCTGACGTGGTTGGGCTTTCTTCTCTCTTTGTTTTCGCGGGATTGGGCCTGCTCCATCGTGATCTCTTCTGAGATTCCTGTTCAATTCCTTCACTTCTGCATACTGTCTATGACAGGCATCCATCGGGCAGCTGTGTTCTTTTAAACTAGGTAACACCAGTCTCAGTGTTTTGTCGTCCCCGCTCCTTTGAATTCTTCTCAGTCGGAATACCTTCTCGATCTTTCCATCCATCTTCAATATATTCTCCTGCAAAATGTCTCTCTTAAATTCCCCGAAACTGTACTCGGCTCCAAAGAGCCAGTGAGTGTCCACTCTGAGACATTCTACCAGATGTTGCTTTCTCCGACCGCTGATCTTCTTTTCTCCGATGAGTTCGCATCCACTGATCTGTTTGACGTTGTCCGGGCAGTCTCCTAAATCAATTTTCACATTGTGGATGATTCTTCTCCGCGCAATGATATCCATTGGGCTTTGCAGTCCAATAGATATCTCATCCATCCTGATTCTTTCAGCTTTTGATATCCCCAGAGTTCGCCGAGTGAACAGATTGTGAAATGCTTTCAGCTTTTTCACGTGTGCTTCGTTTGTTCTCCAGTTTTCACAGCTGTAGTAAACCACCGGGAATACACAGCTGTTAATTATGTTCTTCTTGATCCGGATAGACAGCTTTTTGTTCTTCAACACTGATCTGATCGTTCGTAGTTTCACTGTTCCTTTCTGAATCCTGGCCTTGATGATGTTGAAGATTCATGATCTTCGTTTTCCCAATGTTGATTTTGAGCCCCATATTCGAGAACGCAGTGTTGAGACACGTGAGATTTCTTTCGATGTTTCCAAAGTCCTCGTCCAGTAAGCACAGGTCGTCTGCATAAGCAAATCTGTTCACGGCCAGCTCTTCACCATTGTAGTTCAGTTTCACACCGCCTGATAGTCCCTCTTTGATTGCGGTCTTAATTGCATGATCAGAAAATAATTGAATAATAGAGGTCCTAATACGCAACCTTGGCGGACTCCATTGTCCATTCTGAACTTATCCTTTCCTATGCTGCCCGTGAAACCTTCATGAAACTTCATGATAATGCTCAGCATCCGATCATGTATTCCAATTCCTTGAAGGCAGTCCCAGAGAATTTTCCTGGGTACGCTGTCGAATGCCTTTTCAAGGTCGATAAAGATAGCAAAAACATTTATATTTCGGTATCTGGCCTCTTCTTGTATCTTTCGTATGATACCTATTGCGTGCGCCGTGCTTCTATTTGGTCTGAAACCAAATTGCCAGTCGTCCAGTATCCTTTCAAGATGTGGCATTAATATATTTGCAATGATTCGGGCCATGATCTTTCCTCCTACATCAAGTAGGAATATTCCTCTATAATTGTTTAGTTCCTTCTTGGACCCCTATCCTTTGTATAGGATCACCACCTTCGCCATTTTCCAAGCCTCCGGGAATTCCGCTCTTCCCTCCCATATGTCCACAAAATATTGCAGGATCTTTTCAGTTAACTGGAGACCGCCCCACTTATATAGCTCTGGAATGATACCGTTGTTTCCAGCAGCTGTATCGTTCTTCATTTGCCTAATAGCGATACTTACTTCTTCTACATCCGGTGAGTAATCGATGTCTAGTGTTTGGCTCTGTTCGATATAAACGATATAATCTCTTTCTCTCTTCTTGAATAGATATGAGAAGTGCTCTGCTAACACTTCGTCCTTTACACTGCTCTGCACAGTACATAGAGAGGATTCCTTCGTTTCACTATTGCAGAGTACTCTGAGTTCCGTGTATAACTCAGAGGTCTTGCCCATACATTATCTATTGAGAATACCTTCTATTTCTTGTCCGGTTGTTTCAATCCTCTCTCTTTTCCACTTCATTAGATGCTGCAAGGTGTTCAATCTTGAAGCCTTCCATATTGAATATATCCTTTCACATCTATTCTGAATGTACTCCTTCCTCCTTTTCCATTTCTCCTGCAGTAGTGGCTTCAGTTCTTCTAGGTGCCCGTCTATCCACCTTTGATTGAGCGGGATTTTCTTCTTTCGGTATCTTTCCATGGTCTTTAAGATGACCTCTTCCAAGTCATCCCAACTCTCGATATTCGGACAAGCCTGCCTTATGTCACTACTGATGGCCACTTTGTTGTTCTGCAAGGAGAACCTGTCAATTTTCCCTTTACATTTCTTGTTTCTATCGTTTGCCAACTTGAGTATCTTATTGTTGTTGGCGATCCATATCGTTAACACGACTAAATCGTGGTCTGAGCCGCAGTCAAAGTTTGGATAACTTTTGACGTTACTTATTCTGTTGCATCTGCTCTTTTGCGACAGGAATAAGTCCAATAATAGCCTTTTCTTCATTGCTGGGTGTGTCCAGCTAGTTCGTTGCGCCAACATGTGTTTGCAGAAAGTGTTCTCTATACTTAAGTTGCACGCGTCGGTCAGATCTATTAATAGACCTCCATTTTCTGATGTTACTGTTGAACTAGTGTAACACACAACTGTTTTACCATTTTCCTCCGTCCGATTAAGTCGAAATCGACAGTTGAAGTCGCCTCCAACTATCAATTCGAATTTTCTCTTCTCAGCTTCAGTTGTCGCCCTTTCGACATGTTCCTGCAATGATGCAAAGAACTCCTCCTTTTCCTCACTTGAGTATCCGCTGTCAGTCGGAACGTATGTGATCGACCTTTGGGGTATGTGACAGAGGAAAACTCTCTCGCTGATCGCTTCGAATTCGATATTCATAGAATCTTTTGATTTTACCATCATGGCTACGCCTCTTTCTCTTGTGCTACTCGTACTGCCACTATGATGGATCCTCCACTCCCCGAAAGAGGTAATATCGGTTCCAATCCAGTGCGTCTCTGTGAGTATACACATATCGATTTTAAGTTTTTCCAAGATACTGGAGATGTTAAGTATCTTTTCGTCGGTCAAACCTCTAACATTCCAAGTTCCAATCCTCAGTCCACTGCAAGTGGAATCCTTAACGAGGGATCCCCCTCTCGGGAGCTTAATGACTTCGGGTCCTGGCAGACCCCTAGTTTGAGTTTTGAAAGCTGTGTACTAGCGAAAGACAGAGTTGCTAGCCACGTTGATCCGTCCACTCATTTAGCCTAGATCAAGGGGAACCCCTTCTATTTCTAGAAAGGGGAGGAGACTCTCTTTCTAGTTCCCAGGATACACCACGGGGAGCGACTTTGTATCCCACCATCTATTAAAGTTTCAAACACTTTTTTTCTTTTTTTAAAAATCTAATTGTATGCAAGCATTAAAATTCTAAAATATTGTATAATTCAAACATAAAAAAACAATAAATTTTCACAATTGTCGTTTGACGAATTTTTGAGGTACCATTGACTATACAGGGTGGCCCATAAATCCAAACGTTTTTTTGCATTCACCAAAGACCAGTTAAAACTGCATACGTCTTTAAAATTCAATGTAATACAAATGAAGGAATAATTGTTCATAAATCATAATGTATACTTTTAAATTCTGTGATAAATATTAAACATATTTTATTTCATTTTTATAATTAATAATAAAATATAATAATTGTTTAATAAATGGTGAGAAGGCCTTCAATCTCTTTCGAATGGTATTGAGCCACTAGGCTCTTTAGAGTGTTCACCTAAACTAAAGAGTGCTAGCTACCCCCCCGATAGGCCTCTTACGGGGTTGGATCGCTTTAGTCTCCGAAATCTCTTTGGCTTCGCTGTTACAAACGACCAATCATGTACTATGGTACCATGATTGAGTATCGATTTGGCTGTATTAGTGAACTTAGCACAGCCGCGAAAGGGGCACTTGAACTCTCCCCTAGCTGTTGAGTCAGTGATCCTAAAAGTCAAGTGCGTATCTTCCGGATTAATCGTTTACTTCTCCACCATTGAAATAGTCGGAGGTTCTGTCGCTAACCGAGGATTGGTAGTTTGTATATCCTGTGGTGTGTCTGCTTCCGTTGTATTACTTCTTTCAGTTATTGCACCTGTTGTCAGTTTAATTTGATTTTCTTTCTCTGTGTTCATGTCTACCCTGTGATCCTTATTTAGATATCTTATTAGCCATCTTCTTGTCTTATAGCTTTTGTTGCATGTGTGACATTTAAACTTGTTAGCTCCGTCCGATTCTTCCTGATCACCTCTCTCTGTGTGATCCCTCTTCCTTTGCTTGCGCAAACTCTTTGAAGCAGTCATATATAGAGCATTGCATTATCTTCTCTCTCGGGCAGATAAGTTTAGGTAAACTTGGTGCGGTCCTTTCCGATCTTCCTTTCGTAATCAGTACAGCTATGTATGTGCTCTGTGAAATAGTGAGATCTCGGCGAATAATGTGTTGTACAAATTCATATGTTGTAAAAACTTTATGAAAACTTATTGTACAAAAACATGGAAAAAATTATTATTACGACAATTTTCATCCTGCAAGATAAATGGATTTTTAAATTTATGGATCCACTTTTAAGGAAGTCATTTTATTTAAAAAATTGAAAGAAAATTTTTTTATAAATCATTTTTTTATATTTTGCTATTTTCTCAATTCGAAAAATGTTTTAATAGTATTTTATATTTAACACAAAGCAAATCTTTAGTTTTAAAAAAATTCAAGTGAGCGAAAATGTGAATTGTGATACCATAGGAAGTACTTAAAAATAAATAATTCATGTATTTAATTTCAGATTATTTTAATTCATCGCGGAAAAATCGAAGGTAACAAAAGATGGTACACGATTTTGGTGGCCCTAGCGATCATTGTTGAGGCAATCTTTGTTGACATTGTCATGTTTCAGTGAATTATCAATTATGATTTTTTCTAACTATTTTACAACATCAAATTTTATGATGAATATATTTTGAATAATTTTATAATTATTCTGCTTTGATTTTTGAAAATATTTTTTAAAAATTCCAAATTTTTTAATGTAATAGTTAATTCAATGTTTCTTATTCTACAGATTCTAAAAATGATTTTCTTTTCTTACATAGTTATCTCTTATAAGTTCATGTGGATTTATATTCCTTCCCAAAGGGAAAGGAGGCAAAGGAAAAGTATTGCAAGACAATATTTAAGGCAGTGGTTCTCAACCCGTGTTCCGCGGCACATCAGTGTTCCGCGAATCCGCTTTCAGTGTTCCGCGAAAATATCTACATTTTATCTTTAAATTTGCATTTAAGATACAAATCAAACATATCACATTAATTTTCTTGCTGTTTTATTTTTGTTTATACATTTTGTATGTTAATTGCACTGTGAATGTCTTTTCGTGTAAGTATTTCTTTGTTGAATAAATTTTCTTTTTTTTGTAATGTGCGTTTATATTTAATATCTTCAATACCATTTATTAATAAAGGATGGTTCAAAAGTCGTTTCAYTATTCAAAAACGAAATAATACGTTCGATAGAGAATTTTTCAATGAATTTTTTGTCAGTGTTCCGCGTAAAAAAATTCATGTGAATTGTGTTCCGCGTTTTTAAATTAGTTGAGAACCACTGATTTAAGGTATTACAAAACCAGTCATTTGAAGACTCTCGCTTCCAGGAGGTCTCAAAGAACGTACATTTTCTACTATTGCGATAATTTTAACAAACGTAAAAAACAAATAAATCGTATTTTTTTGGAAAGCTTGATTTTTGTAAATATTATTTTATTTCCCAAGATAAATTAATTGACATTATTGAAATTATTTTCTTTGTTACTTTCACAGAAAAGATTTTTTTGTTCTTATACTCCAGTGCTCGACACTTCTTTTCCTGGAGTTTTTCGATTTTCGAAGACATTGGTGTAGTGCCCTACTCATTTTGTTGTTTTTTTGGTTATGTATGTATGTGATTTTCTTTCTTTAGTTTTTGTACAAGGTCTTGGTGTGATTGGTTTTTCTTTTACATAGGGTGTCCTGTGCGTGAGGTTTGTGGAGCGTGTTGTGTGCGTGTTTTATTAACGATTGTTTTTTTATTGTTTTTTTTATTTCTTATTATCGTGTGCAGGCCTCGACCCGGAAGGGGGAAGTTTCGGGTTGTTTGATTTTATTTGAATCGATTGAAGAATTTGTGGATGTATTTTTATTTATTTAACTTCAATTATCTTATTAGATTTTTGGAAATCCTAAACATTTATGTATGTGACTTAAATAATGTTATCAATGACATTTTTGCGGTGGGAGTTTGATCGAAATTGTCGATTTTTCTGTGTGAACGCGACTGGGCAAGTTTTGTTGAGAAAGATTTTTGAACCAAAGAAATGATTATTTGAATCTGAAATGAATTTTGTACAGAAATGTAAAAGAAAATTGTTGACGGATAATTTGCAAAACAAATCGGCTGATAAATAGTTATATGATTGTGAATTGACTGAAAATAAAATAATCAATAATTAATTTGACAATACAAATTAGTAATTATTTACCGTTTTTAAAAAAGGAAAAAAGAACAAAGGAAATTTTTCACAAAATCACATCCCACAAAATTTCAACAACCAAAATCCGAATATTATACTCAACAGACGATCAAATTGTAGAGTATCCAACAACATCTCTATCTAATATTCGATAACTATTCATTATACGAACAAGAAGAGCTTCCGACAACCCTTCTACCTAATATTCGATAGACTCTTTTTTTAGTCCTCCTCACTAGTAAGAAATATTATTTTACTAGTTAATCAACTGTTTAAATCGTTTTTATATCTTCATCCATAATGACATTTCCTTTTTATAAACGAAACCTGGATCGTTTCGTTTAACTTCGTTATACCTCCTTCCGTTGATTGTTTTAAAATAAAATTTATAAAAGCATATCATTTTTATTTATTCCATTGTAAAGGCAATTTCAAGTTATCAAACTTTAATTTGCCTTTACAAAGTGGTGTCAGAACAAAAGAAACACGTCTCTCAATCACACATACCACTACATATCGCATTTACTATACACACAACAAATTACAATCTCATTACACAATAAACAATGCTCAGGTCAAGGAAATACAAAAAAACAAATACAACAAACACAAAATCAATCCCATACAAATCAAATAATCAAGAAACACCAAAACCACAAAACAAATTCAACATGTACAATGATACAAATAACAATTCAACATACGAAAACACATTCACACAAAGAACCAATAAATACATACACATACCAGATTACTTCAATGACGACAACAACACCCCCATTACATGGTTCAACACAGCAGTCAATTTAGCACATTTAGAGAACGTACACGAAGAACAGGAAATCAGCTGTGCAATCATAATGAAGTTACCAGTAAAAATAATTAAACAAATAACGAACGAAATTGAACAATTAAAAAAATCAAAGAACCCACTCGACCTTTTAAGGAAAACTCTAAATGAAAAATTTACAAACACCAGCAGAAATATCCTAAACAGTTGTATTGAAGATACATCTTTAAGTGACCGGAAACCCTCTGAAATTTACAGAAGCCTGAAACAAAAACTTAATCAAATAGAAAAAAACTCAGAGTTCACAAAAACTTTTTTTCTAAGATCGTTACCGGACAACATAAGAATCCAATTAGCTACAGCAACAACAGACTCCGGAGAAGAGCTAGCAGCACTCGCAGACAGAATTCACGCAGAGACAAACCTGGAAGTCAACCACATCCACAACAAAAATAAAAATGAAATTCACGAAAACCAAAATATTTTAACAGAAATTAACAAACAACTAGAAAATTTCAATACACAATTCAAAACCCTAGAAAAAAGATTAAACAACCTAGAATTAGCATCAAGGAAAACAAACAATAATCAGAGAACAACAGACAGAAGAACAAACACAAACACCACATCAAACCAAAACAAAACCGGATTATGCTGGTACCATGAGAACTACGGAATTCAAGCATTCAGATGTCAGAGCCCATGCAATTTCAACAATTTAAACCAAACCAGTCACCATCCTCAGCACCAAGGAAAGGTGACGTTCAAACAACATTCACGGTGCAACCCTCAAATTGTTCTTACAAGTTTCTCATTGACACAGGTTCTGTTATTTCGTTATTACCGTTAAATACTGTTAATTCAAACGCCGACAATTCACCTAATACAACATTATTCGCAGCAAACGGAAGCCAGATTAAAACAGCCGGAAAACAAAATCTTGACATAAACATCAACGGAAAAATTTACAGTTGGACATTCAATAGCTAACGTCACAAATCCTATTCTTGGAGCTGATTTCTTAACCCACTTCAACCTCGTAGTGGATTGCAAAAACAAAAAAATATATAATCTAGACAGCAAAGCAGACATCAATCTAGACAGCACAAAATCAAGCAGAATAGGTACAATAAACATACTAGATGAAAGCGAAACCCATATTAAAAATATTAAAACATATAATCCATTTAACAAATCAATAACCAATTTACATAACACAACAAATCTATACAACAAACCAAACACAACAAATCTATACAACAAAACAAACTTAACACATCTATACAACAATCCAAAAACGGAAAAGCAACACGTCAAAAAAAACGTAACACATCCACACAACAAAACAAACACAAACAATACATACAACAAAACTAATAAAATATATAAAACACGGACATTCCATAATTCAGGAAAATATATACAAGGACAAATACTCACACTAAGTGATCATATAATTAAAAAAAATAACTGCTCACATATCAAAAATGAACAAGAAAAAAAATGAAAGGCAAACTAAGACACTCTAGACTAGATATTGAAACTCAAACATCAGAATGTAATTTTAAGAAAGAAAAACAATTCAACCCTATTACAAACAGTAAATCAAAAGATGATCAAACACAAACCAAAAACACAACTAAGTTACTTGAATCTGAATCAACTCAGACGAAAACAATAATCACCTTACCAAAGATTGAAAAATCAACCCAAAAAGAGGTCTCATCAGCAAACAAATCAACTCAATATACACCAAAAACAGAATCGAAATCAGTACAGACTGATAATTCAAACACAAAACAAACAACAGCAGATGAAAAAGTTAATACGACAATCGAAGAAGTAAAAGACAATACAAACAACAAAGCATACATAGAAATAAATGCAATTAAAGACTTTACATATACATTAGACGAAATGACCGAGACTGAGACCGAAGAAGAAAAATATAATTCACAAGATCTAAGCCTCAAAGATTTTTTTGCCTTAGTAAAAAACAACGAAAAAGACATTTTTGAAGGTCCATACAAAATAATCGACCATGAGAAGAAATCATTCACATTAAACATTGATAACAAAGAAGTTACAGTAAACCAAA
>MQRK01184174.1:28217-58986 GCA_001938485.1 Girardia tigrina | reverse complement strand
GTCATAACCTGAAAAAATAACAACATTAGATAATTGAAATCAATTATATTGAACAGCATTAAAATATTAAAAATAGAGTGTCCTGGGACTTTTCGGCCACCCTGTATATATATATATACTTAGGCTGTCCTCAGGTGGCCTTTAAAAACACACTAATATTTCACCAAATTTAACCAAATTTGGACTGAATATTATTCACTGTCATAAATACTGTGTTAAAATTTCAAAGCTTAAAATTTGAAACTTACCAAAAAATAATATTATTAACCAACAAAAAAAAATTAGATGCAGCGAATTTAAAAATTTATTTAAAAAAATATTTTAAAAATTTCTTAAGCAACAACATATTCACCATTGTTGTCAATAACAAACTGACAATAGTTAAAAAGTTTATCTAGTTGATTTTTTAATGTTTTTGTTGATAAAGAATTAAAAAAGAATTTACAAGCTTCTTCAATTTCTTCATGGGATTTGAAAACATGATTTTTAAAACTTTTCTTCATTTTTGAAAACAAGAATCTGTCACACAGATTAAAATCTGGACTGTAGGGCGATTGATACTTTTTTCAATTTTTCTTTGCTAGAATGAAGTCTTGCATTATCATCCCACCACTTAAGTTCCTTTAGTTTGATAATGTTAGATCTAAGTTTCCGCCATTTTTCACCGGTGTCATGAACAAAGTTCACATACGCTTCGGAATCAATCTTGGGCCCATATGGCAATGCTTTTACATTAAAACGTTTGTTTTAGGTAAAGGTTACGAAAACAAGAGATTTTTTATCAGTCATTGGCGATGGCTTTATCACTTTTGGTGAACAGCATTAGAAGGAATCCCAACTTTGTGATCTTATTTCTTTCCTCTACCTTTGAAAAAGACCCATGTCTCATCCTCGATTGCTATGTTGGAATATGCTTCATCACCCATCTGTGAAATTACATGGCGTATATGCTTTGCAGTGTTAATGCATTGTTGTTTATTAGCAGCAGAAAGTTCGTGAGGGACCCAAACAGGGCAAACTTTTTTGAAATGAAGTTTTTCATACAAAATTTTGTGGACTGTATTTTTACCTAAAGAAAGTTAATTTTCAATATAACGCAAAGAAGCATTTGGAGCTTCATCAATCACTTCTTTGACTGCTTTAATCTTTTCATCGTCTATTAATGACGGCCTGCTACTTCTTGATTAATCGTCGAAGGACGTCCGCTTTTCTTTTTTAAAATCAGTCAACCATTGTTGAATAGTTTTCAGTGCCGGGTGATTTGCGTCTTCCCATGCCTGCTGAAGTTGCTGAAGAATTTCTGAAGCAGAGAATTCTCTTTTACTTTGAGTTAGAACAAAAAAACGTTGACAACATTTATTTGGTTCCATTGTTAAAAACCGCTTGATTTGAATTCGCTGCACTTTTAAAATTTCAATACTTTAATAAAACAAAATTTTGATTTTTTTAATTTTATGCTTTGAAATTTTAACACAGTATTTATGACAATCTGAATAATATTCATTTTCAATTTGGTTAAATTTGGTAAAATATTAGTGTGTTTTTAAAGGCCACCTGAGGACTTTTGGGACAGCCTAAGTATATATATACAGTCTTACTAACAATGGAAGGCTTTCACGAACTTAGTAATTAACTTGTAAAAAATATTTTTATTTTGTGTGAATTAATGGTTTATGTTTAAAAAATTATATTATGATTAAAGTTGTAACAGTTGTTTAAATGCAGTAAAAGAAATAAATGTTTTGTTGGTTTAAATCGTATTTTTATTTTTCATTAGTAAACGCCAAAGTAATATATACAGAAATAATTATATCACATTTAACTGTGAAAACTAATTGATAAATTAAAAATTATTCAAAAAGGCCGTGATCAAATATTTGAGAGTTTTTTAGAGGAAATCAACCCAGCCACAAAAGAATTAAATATTTTGAAACTGTTGAGAGAATGTTGAGAATTGCTCATGTACGTAGAGTTTATGCCATTTTCATTATCCGAAATTTCAGAAATAATATTTATAGCAAATCTTTATTAATAAAAATAATACAGCCTATATAGACAAATTTCTCGTTAATCATTTCCCATAAATTGCGTTTATTAAATTATTTTATGATTGAAAATAATATTGTCTGTATATTGGAATTGGAATTTTAATTCGAATTGAGATTTGAATTTAATAACTTTGTTCAAGTCTCATTCACACATAATTATTTGAAGAAACTTCTGATTCATATGAAAAGGAATAAGTGAGACAGATGTATGTAATTCAATTTAAAATTCGAAATCCCAAAAGAACCAACTGATTAACTGTGACATGTGATATGAAAATATTAGTCGATGGTATAATATATAAAAAGTGAGTTAATTTTAAAATAAATTAATATTCGACTATGTTAGTTCATTTATTATCTACAACTTAACACTATGTCAAGAACAGAATTTCTTGAAGATTATTTTCTTCGTGATATGAAAAACCGACAGAAATTATTTTCAAGAAACGATCCAAAATGATATAAAATCAGTGAACTAATTTGCACATCTTTTTCGTGAAATGAAAATTAATGGCAATTTTCGGAAACAATTATATCTAGAATTGATCCTTAATGTACAAAATTTGAGGGATAAAAGAAAATAATCTATAGTTTATAGACAATACCGAAAAAGTTGTTCAAAAATAATACATGAATTGTGAAGATAATCATATAGTTTTAGAGACATTTTTTTCAGTAGTGAAATTGAATCACTTCAATAGGTATACATGATGTTAAGTAATCAGGGGCGGATCTAGACTATGATTCTAGGGGGAGCGATTCCAATTTAAACAAAAAATATAAATTTAGAAAAAAAACATAATTATACTACGATATACTTTGATTAAGTTTACCAAACTCTCTGCAAATAAAAATATATTCTACTTAAATTAATAGTATTATTTTACATTTTTAAATTTTATTTTAAAGTATTTTATAAAAAAAATATTTAATTTTTCGTTGTAATTTATAAGATATTATGAGAAACAGAACAAATAATTCAGAAATAAATGTATACGTATTGGTGCCGGTATTATTTTAGGTGATACAGAACTATTAATATGATTTACCAAATTATTTATTAAATAAAAATTTATCAAAAGAATTTAAAAATGTAAGAAAATTAAAACAAAAATTACAATAACAGTTTATTTAAAAATACAAACAATATATTATTGATAGATAAAACGACTTAACCTGAGTCGTCCCGGTTGTGGCGGCAACCGATAAAAAAATCGGTGTAACCGGTCACCGCTTGCGGGTTACTCTCGATTAGTGCGGACCAAATTCCATTAGTGATTTGTTGATTTTAAACCATCGAGTAAACGGAATGAATCGAGATAAATGGAATCGAATTTTATTTTTTAAAAAGAAATCAATTCGGTCATTTAAAAATTTATTATTTACAACAGTAAAACAATGCCATTTTAGAGTATTTTTTTATTTACATTAGAGAATGATTTTTTACATTGAATAAAACAAGTATTCTACACAACTAAATAAGTATTTTTTACATGAAAAATATTTTTTTTATGTTTTTTGCTGCTAAAATGTTGTGGTATACAACAAGTGCAAATATATAATTAAATATAATTTACGATTTTGCCACTTAGCAAAACGTTCAATAACATTAAAAATACTAACATTTATTACTCAATGTATATGAAGCAACGCAAATCCTGTTAATTTTCTTCACCCATTTGATTTCTTAAATATGCTTGATAACAAAGTGGGCGCCGGACTAACGTGATTACAGCGCATATGGGTTGAAGGGTGGACTAAGGGTCGTAGGGACAAATAAAAAATCATCGCACATTGTTTTTTGATGATCTGAGACCCAATATCTGTGCCCTCACTCAAATGTTATCCGTTAACGAGCATTTCTATTACCAAATACGACGGCATTTTCGGTAGAGACTCAATGAAACCATCGGCATTAAATCTCTGATCCATCCAGGTAATCAAATTCGAGTGCCGATCGTAGCCCGACTCGTCCTTGTCTTCATTCCAAAACAAAACACCGTGTATTTGCCCCGACATTCCAATATGTCTCACATTATTCAAACCGTCACCATTCATTTCATTTAATATTTCTAGAATCGTTTCGAATATTTTGTCAACATTTTGCTCGTGATAAAACTGATTTTGATTAATAGTCGTGGAATTAGTGTCTTTTATCGAAGATTTCAGTATTATTTTATCTTTGGCATTGCTCAAAATAACTTTTACGGATTTCGTACCGATATCGATTCCGAGGACGTTCATGCTGGTTGAAGGACGATATCAAACGCATAAATATACCAAAAAATGTCAAATTTTGAAAGAAAAATAATAAAATAACGCTGAAATTTAAATTGATAATTTGAAAATACAAATTCTTTTCCACTGGCGACTTTCGATCATTTCAAAAAAAAGTTCGCGCCAAACAAATCAAAAACACATTTAATCGATTTGACTCACACAAAAAACTTCCATAAAAAATAGATTTTAAACTAAGGAACACAAATAATCGATCCAAAAAAATATCACCGCAATTCAATATTTCCAAATCAATCCAACCCCAATTGCTGCCCTTCACAATCCACAAAAAGTGATTGATTCAAACAAAATTTGATGGATTAAAAAATCTCATATAATTCTAATGTTAAAAAAACTTTCCAATGAAAATATTTCGTTTAAAAATTCACAACAAATATCAGTAAATTAATTTTTTATTTTTCTTTTTGTTTTGGCAAGATGCTCCATTTTTTACGAATTTCGATTTATAAATGTCAATAAACTGAGCAATTTTTACCGTTTCATCGATTGAAATGGCAACTCGTCGGAAAGACATTATTCCGTCATATTCAAGGATTAAAAAATGTCACAAAATCAAAAAATCCAAAAGTTCATCGTCAAGGTGTTTTTATTTTTAAACAGATTTTTTAAGTATTCGTTTTGATTAATTGTTAAAAAATCGAAATTATAAGTGAAGAGTGAGTTTTTAATACATTTCTTTCGATCGTTTCTTTCCGACTATTTTTGTTTTTTAACACATTTATTTCACACATTTGACGAAAATAAATTCCATTTTACATCGAATTTTCCATTGAGTAATTAATAAGGATTGTGAAAGTATGAGAACGACAAACGACTGAGGTTTTCTGCTGATTGGGCAAACATCCATCAACGGTTGTGAGGGCAACGAGCTGAGCACTTCTGTTGTTTTGAGAACAATGCAATTGAGGTAAGCTCGATTCTGTGACTGTTACTAACTATTCTTTACTCGAGATTCTTGTTCATAAGTTTGAGATGTGTCACTTGACAGTCTCACTACCACCAGGTTGATGAAATACTAGCTCGGCGAATGCTTTTAGTTGACGCAAGGAAAAAAAGCTTCATTCAACTGATGCAACAATAATGGGTAAAGTCAGTTAAATCTTTACTATTTCATTTAATAACAAATATATATCTGTATCACAGTTTTCTAAGTTTTTTTAACTGTATCTGGAAAATTTAAATCTTTCAAAGATATCAATTTATTTTTCCATAGACTCATTTCTGCAAGTAATGATTGTTCAATGTCATACTCACCGCTTGTTATTAATGGACCATAAGTTTTGCATAAATGATTTATCTTCAATATAATTACATCTTCATTAATCTTTATTATTTGAAGTTAGATAAAACGTCGTTTTAATAATTATTAAAATAATTATAAAATAATTATAATTATTAAATAATTATAATTATTTGATTATGTAATTGCTTTTCACATTTTTGAATTATTTAATAAATTTTATTGCAGATGACTGATTTTCTTACTGGCGACCCCGCCGAAATAAAAACCGTTACCAGAGCGAAGCGAGAAGAACGATAGAAAATATTTTCCAATTTACCGCAGGAGACACAAAAGTTGTTGGTTCCTAAACCAACATTTTTTGATTGAGTATCCGATAAAGCTGAAGATTGGATTCAAACGACCAAGGATTTTGCAATTTTCAACCACATGGAATTGAATTTTGCATTCGATATGTTACTGCGAGGGGATGCCATGCAGTTATGGCAAGAATTCAGTAGCCACAGAGATATTATTGTCAATAAAGAAATGGAAAAATGGTTTTCCGAAACATTTGCTGACTTGTGGACAGTTGTACCTTTGACTAAACAAGATGAATTGAGTGTTGCACAAGCTATAAAAAATCACTGACTTTATAAGTTTGGGAAGCCTAAATCTATATTGTCAGACCGAGGCCGAGTATTTGAAGGATCTATTTTAAGGAAACTAACATAAAAAATTTGGAATTAAACAAGAATTTACTTCTCCGTATCAACATCAAGCAAATGGATTAGCAGAGCGAACCATTCGAACTGTACGAGATATGTTGATTACATCTTTGAAGAGTAAGAAAGAAAAAATAGCGTGGGAGAAGATGATTCCAAAAATAGTTTTCAATAAACGCAACATATCAGAGCTCAACTAAACGTTCACCGTTTGAAATTGTGTTTGGGAGGAAAATTATTTTACATGGGTTACCACCATCAAGCAGTACTGATCATGAGAGAATAATTTCTGAAACGAAATTTGAATCAGGAAAGGCGGCAGACAAACTTCGAAACTTAGAAGCAAGAAGAAGAGGCTATAGAGATTTTCAGATCGGTGAAAAAGTTTTAGTAAAGAAAGAACCTCACAATATGAATAAAAATGGAAACAGATATGATGGTCCTTTTCAAATTCTTGAATTTTTAAGTCCACATCAAATGTTGATTGATTTTCCAGGCAAAGCAAAACCAAGAAGAATTGAATGGTTGAAGCGCATCCTAAATTCTAATGGAGAGGGAAGTTAGATAAAACGTTGTTTTAATAATTATTTGATTATGTAATTGCTTGTCACATTTTTGAATTATTTAATAAATTTTATTGCAGATGACTGATTTTCTTACTTTTGAAATTAACAAACAAAGAGATGTCTAAAAATATTTCAAATGTTTTGATTATTGAACAGTCTTTAAAATCTTTGCCAGTCGATCTTGCTGTTAAAGAACCTTGTCCGATTTCACAGAAATGGTTTAAGATTTATTATACGTCCGTTGACAAGAATAACGATTGAAATTGTATAATCTCCTCAATGAACGATTTTATAAAATTTATAAAGATGGGCCCGCACAGTCAATCCGAGCTCCTATTTAAACTTCCAATGCACCTCTCTGTTACAACTTACCTGTCGTCAGAGCAACTAATTGATCAGCTGGAATATATTCCTCAAAATATAAAATACTTTCCTTTTATTACTTTACTTTGCGCGGAATCCGGAAAAGTTTCCGAATAATTCGTAAATTTGTGTATTTGAAACATAATTTCTATTATTAAAAAATTCAAAATATCAGAAGGATAAACAAGAATATTGGGAGAATAGGCTGCTAAAAGAAAATGATTACCAGAGAATAGACCAACTCATATTGCGTTTCATCATCAATTACTGCTATGGATTGGTTGAAAAGATGGAATTTTAGATATTGACAAGTTTAATGCATGATTAAAACAAACACATTTACTAACAAATAGGGCTACTTTTTTTAATTTCGGTAACAGTAGTAGCTTGTTCAGAAACCATTTTTGAGCATCTGTTTGTAGTTAATACTCGCGTATTTATATATATCAATGGCTATATATTCCAGTAAGTATGGGTTTTTAATTCTTTTCTTTTATTTTATATGAAATAAGTATATTTTTATTATAAGTATAAAAGCTGTTAAGAAATACATTTATCTGTGGCGAGAGAACTACAATACCAAAGTCTGGATAATCATACAACTCAAATAAGAGCAAAAAATTTAAGAAGAACATACAGTCCAGGAAATCAAAAGAAGAAATCATAAGCTTTTGTAATATTTAGTTTTTAAGTATTCATATTCAAAAATATTTTCAAAATTTCTTGCAAAAAGAGTAGTAAAAATAAATGTTTGTCGGCAAAGGATCCAAAAAAATAATTCGAGGAAAACCGAGCACTCTTTAAACTAATCATAGAGACAATCTTCTTATACGGGCAATATGAATTATCTCTACGAGGGTACGAAGATTCACGTGCAATTATTATGGATGAACCAGCTGAAAACGACGGCAAATTTTGAGAAATATTGTAATTTCTTTTCCAGCACCATCACAATTCTTTATGAAAGTTTTATTTCTACTCACTAAAATAGCACATACACCAGTTTTCAAACTTAAAATGCTATTATTGAAGCCAGTGGAAAAGTTATCAGGAAAAATATTTTGGAAATAGTCAATAAATCTCAATTGTCTTCTATTCTGGCTCATGAATTCTGGCACTAAACAACTATCTCTCTTATTAAATTAAAAATATAATTGTGATTTATTTTAAGTGTATAAAATTTTTGTATTATGTTTTATTTAGGTACGTTCATGAAGGCAACATGCGTGAAGATTTTTCCTAAAAGAAGATCAATCGGCAGAGGGAATTACTAACACCATAATAACGGAATTAATAAAAGCTGGTATTTATATGAGCTATGTACATGGACAAGGTTACGATGGTGTCAGCGTTATGATGGGATGTGTTGCATTTGTTCAAAAATGAATTCAGGATACTTATCATAAAGCCATTTTCGTGCATTGCCCCAGTCGCAATCTCAACATGACTCTCGTTAATATCTCAGTATTATCCTCTTTCAGTCAGTGTTTCTTTCAGCCTAACTGTTTTGGGGGGACCTTTGTTTTCTATTGGGTGTTAGAATTTCGTTGTTTTTTAAATGATTGCATGTGTTAGTATTACAACTATATCGGTAACCTTGATATACAGTCAGTAACTCAATACAAACAGCAAAGGTAAAAGATTTATTCAGGGCGTGTAAAATTATAATTTCTTTGCACGTTTGAAGTGGTAGTAGAAAGCCACCAGCCTCTGAGGATAAATCACCCCTGTTGGCATGAATTTCTTGCAGAGTAACTATGATAGCATACATACATTTGGTTGTTGCTGAAACACATTGATAGTGTGAACTCCTGCTCGTATGAGTTCTACGTGGGGGTAATCTATGATCTCTTGTACAGGCTTGAATTTACGATTGTTTTTAGGACTGTTATAATATAGCCGCCAAAACCTATTAAGAACAGGGAACATTTTATTTATACCCCTGTATTTATGTGCTGCATAGACAGACACAAACGGCAACAGATGACATAGACAATAGACGTAGACTGCATCTTTAATGTCGTATATAATCATTTGAGATTGTGTTCCATTTTGCTAACCGGGCATATTGATCTTCATCAAAGGACAGCCACTTTACATACTGACATTGGACTTCAAGATTTCCAAATGCGAGCAGAATCCCTTCTTATTTTGTAGTTGCTTCTGTATTTTCCAACTCCTGAAAGCTTATAAAGATTTCTTTTGAATCCCCATTAAGATCAAGATAATGAAGACAAACTGACAGAGTAGTTCTTCCTCACAGATCAGTCGCCTCATTGGCCATGACAGACAGATAGTGTATACCAATATTGAATTGTTTCAGTTGGTTTTTTAAAAAGACTGGCATATCTTCTTTGAAAGCAACAAGAAGCTCACGAGGAATGTTGTGGGAAATATAAGTAGCATTTTGAGGATGGAGCTCCTGTCATTGCTTCATGCCCCCACTATCATATAGATCAGTGCCCAGATCCAGCAGTCTGCTATAATTTGTGGTGTAAGGTATTACCTATTTAACCCTCCAATATGCTACCTTTAAATAGTTTACAAGACGATCTTGGTTCTTTTGAATTACTGATTCACTTGCTATGTGCAATTGATTGAAAGCAGTTCCATGAACTCCCCCCTTTACTGTTAAGTATGTATGTATGATGTTGTTTTGCTCCATTATTTGTTTCCGCTCCTACCCGAATTAAAACAAATACGAAAAGTTCAATGAACAACAACCGACTAAGTGGTCTGGTGATGCTTCCAAGGCACTGGGAAGAATTTATCCAATTGAAAATGACTACTGGACTTTTTTATATAAATTTAGCTCTTCTTATCTTTATTAAATTCTTTTCCTTACAATTTTCGGTAAATTCCACTGTTATTTCTGTGTTCAACCTCTCTTCATTCTTAATAAACTATATGCAATATGGAAACGCTATTTAACATGACCACAAAATCCTTAAAGGGGTTTATGTATGAGTGTGAGTGATTATATGTGTTTGTATTGGTGGGCGAGAGTATGGATGAAAGTGTGGCGTGTTCATCATTTATCTTCATAAATTTAGTCGTATTTATTTAAACATTGTGAAACACCTTTTAAAAACAATGTTTTTAACATTTCTAAAAATATAGTTTTGAGAATATTTTTGAGTTATTTTCCTTTGTTTTTTCCTCACAAAAATATTTGATTTTGAGCCTTAAAAATTGTTTCAGGGTACATTTAAAGCCAATCATTTTAATAACAACAAAAACTAAAGGACAGATAGTTTAATTAGATTCAAAAATTTTATAAAAAATGAGGACAGTAAAAATCTTCCAGAAAATGCAAAATAATATCAAAAAGAATTGGAAAGAAAAAATAATTAAAATTTAAAATCATATTTAAATGAAAATTTAAAATTCTAACAAGAAATAATCTAATCGAAATAATGAATAAAAGTTAAAATAAAATAATTCTTGGAAATTAAATACTAACATTCTGTCTAAAATAAATAAAATAAATTAATAGAATTAAGAAAATTGGGATTTCCATGAGCATTAACGATTTTCGGTTCCTTCCTAAAGGGTGTCTGATCTGTTCATACCCAGGTCTTTTCCAAATATTTGAATCATAATATATATTTTTTTAATTAACTTGGATGAAATATGATTGTCCTTTTCTAATGTTTGAATCCATATATATATATATATATATATATATATATATATATATATATATGTGTGTGTGTGTGTGTGTGTGTGTGTGTAGGAACTTGTTACTTACATTGAACATACGTATACTCGTGCGCCCAGGCTTTTCGGTCGCGGAGATAACTATTGTCAAGCATTATTTTCGCCAGTAACCTGGAATAAACTTGATAATGCAATTAAAAGTATTGTAAGAATAAATAATATTTGCAAAGGATGGCATAGTTCTCGACAGGCTATTTTTGAGTCAACATCCTACAATGTGTTTCTTCTTGATGACTTAAGGAAAGATATATCAATGCAATTGGTGGGTTTCTTAAAAGGAATTTCAGAATGTCAACGTCCACCCAAAAAATATGCAATTCTGAAAGAGAGAGTGAATAGAGTAGTTCAAACTTATGGTCATCCTGATCTTATCACATTTTTGCATGCCAAAGCTCTCCTTTCTAACTCATAAAATGGTTATAATCTAAATAAAAAATAAAAAAGCAAAAATGTAAAAATAGAAAAAAAACAAAATCAAATTATAAAAATGGAAAAAAACAATAAAAAATTAAAATAATAAAAACATAAAATAAAATTTTAATTCCATTGGAATGAACGGACCGGGTATTAACAGACCGGAAATCTTCCTAAAAAGCTGATTTTTCGCGATGACTTTTACAAAAATCTTTTGTCAAAGACTTGAACAAAAATCGGATGAAGGTGATTCATGGAATTTTAACACTTCGTATTTCGAAATTCGGAAAGGAAATCTTTCGAGTTAGGTGGTCGTTTCCTCTTCCTGGGGTCAATCATATTAACCCTTGGATGTAGGTATGCTTTGAAAAGGTTTTATAGAGGACCCCTCATCAAATTTACGAGGTACACCCCTGAAAAGATAGGTTTTTTTCATAAAATCTTACACTAATTTGATGTTATCCATTTCAATTAATTAAAAACCCGTTTCAAGAGTTAGGAAAAGATAGAAACGTCTCTCCTTCTTTCAGAAAAAAAACAATAAATAATATTTCAAAGATTCACTAAATGATATCTTAAGATTTTGTTAACATTTAAGAGTCATTACTCTCTAAAATCAGAGTAATGAGGAATAATTTTAATTAATAATTTATTATTTAATACCTAATTAGCCATTAAACAACCTCCGGCAAAATAATGTAGTAACAGGGAAAAGATAAATCATCGAAGATATGAAAAGTCCATGGAGATATGATAATACTCATTCGATAATATTTCGCCAAGTCAAATCTCTGGTCATCAATATTACATCACACTCAAAACGATTGATGTAATCGTCTCGGTTTCAAACTAACGAATATTAATCAAAAGTCGGATTACTTGTCACGATAGTTTGTAGAAAGAAAATTTTATTTATATTTTTGTATAATAATAATTATTATTGGCGAGATACATGTTACAAATACAGAAATTAAAAGAAACAACCAGTCCAAAAATGTAAGTGTAGAAATCGATATAATTGACAAATGGGAACAGTTGTTCAAGAAAGTGCTTGTTGACAATATATTTTATTGAAGTTTCCTGCATGGCGACAATTGAAATATTTAGGTCTACATTGTCCCATACTAGTTGCTATCCCTACCGAGATGCTGCGAGCAACAGCTGACCGAATGTTCATCGACCCGTGTAGTCACTAATCGACAGCAACTGCCGCTGTCGCTTAAACTTACTCTTCTAATCGAGTTAAATCCTTTTTGTCAGCAATTCAATCAATTATAACTAATAATTGCTTCTCCATTCATTCCTACTTGCGGATCTTTCTTTAGGTATTTTGTTTTTTAAAAAAAAAGTTAATAGATTTCAATAAATAATTTAATTAATAATAAATAGAATTTAATTTAAAATAAATTGAAGTTTTACTTTCAACCAATGAAATTCAATTGAGCGAGAAATTCGTCGTTGCACAATTGTTCGCACACCGTGCTCGACGAATCAAATGCGATTAATGTTCGCTTAGAAAAATCGCACACAGCAATCCGAAAAGGAGAAAGATAATCATCGATTTAATGTACACTTTACCAACTGTTCGCCATTAATTCAGCCTGTTTTACGTACTGTAACAACTGTTGCTTCAACAATACTGATCCAGCCCAACAAACAATGATACACTCCGGATCATTTCCAGGTTCCACTTGTCCCATCAGCTATGATTATTCCGGTCCGTACTCAGCAGGTTTAGAAGCAGCTCCGTTTTTAGTCAATCAAAATTGTCCATATAGCACCGGAACGAATTCAATGCCTCCATCATTGTCATTGGTGGACAATATGATGATGAACAATTCGATGCATCTTTACGATAGGCTTAATACTCACCACTCGACTTCCTACTTTCCTCAAATATTGAATAAAATCGAGCCTAAATTGCCCACGACCGTTAGCAAAGCATCATCAACTACATTAGCTTCAACAACGTCAAATGCTTTATCAAACTCTGAGTTTAACTCTTCTAGATCTTCATCACAATTTCCAACATACGATTTAATTTCTTCTCTCAATAGTTCGAATTACGATATGTATGATTCACCGTACGCGGCCTATTTGGCTGCGGGTTACTATCAAAATCCAGGCTTTTCTCTCAGACCTTATGATACGTCTGGCAATTCACAACCTTCAATGACAGAACTCTATCATTCTTCATTGGCGGCAAGTTCCAGTCTTAATTTAAATTATTCGCAGCATAAAGCTCGTCATATATCAGAAGAAAATGGATCTTGTCCGGATCAACAATCTCAAAATATTAACACAAATAATCATCATAATAATTCATACAGCCCAACTACTGCAGACTTTGGATCTCCGAAAGCTCTCTCAAGCAGCAGTCAATCAATGAATGATGGAAGGCAACCAACAAGCAGTCATTCCAGTCCGCAAAAACTCTCATTAGCAATAGAACAGCATCTGTGTCCAAATAAAGTACTTATTTTCTATTATTAATTTTTAAAATCTTCTGTTAGGAGGAACACGTATTAGTCCCCGGTTCTCATGGTCAATGCTTGTTATGGGCGTGTAAAGCTTGTAAGAAAAAAACGGTACATGTTGACCGACGCAAAGCAGCAACTATGAGAGAAAGACGACGACTAAGAAAAGTTAATGAAGCTTTTGAAACTTTAAAGCGTCGGACAAGTGGAAATCCAAATCAAAGAATGCCAAAAGTTGAAATATTGAAAAATGCGATAGATTATATTGAGAGCTTGGAAGAATTATTAAATTCTGTCGGCAAATTACCTGCGTCAATGGGAGATCTAAAAGAACGACGAAAGATCTCATCGGAGAACACAAGATCCAATGTGTCTGGAAAACAGAAATCTTCAACCAAACTTAACGAAAAGGTATTTGTAAGTTTTGTAATCGTTGAAATTGGTTGTTTTAATTTTAATAAACTTTTAAGCAAAAAACAGAAAATAAGTTCCCAGAAACTTTGTGCAAAATGCCTATGAACAGGAAATCGTACATTGGTTCAGGTAAATTTGATTTTGTAAAAGTCTCAAATAAGGTTTTAATCATAGAACAAGATCATCCTGGGTACCAGTCGAACATGATGAAAAGCTCCACCTTAGACCAGCTTTCCTCAATCGTTGACAAAATTTCCACCACAAACTCTTCTCTTCTCGAAAACAATCTTGAAGCCAAACCAGAAATGACTTGATAAAAAGAAAACCAAAGAAAATATATTTACCTATTGAAAAAATGTTTTAATTACGCCTGTCCCGTTAAAACTGTACATTTAAATTGAATTAATAAAAAAACTTACATTTTGTTTTAATCACGTCATAAAAACTTTTTTTTACTTTTACTTAAGAAAATATTGTAATTTTAAAACAAAAACCTTTTGACTTTGATTTTTCATTCTTTTTATTTATACTTTTATAAATCAAATTTCAATTTCGGTTAGTTCGTCGTTGATTGAACAAAAATATAAAATAAAAATATAATAAATTAAAAAGAAAATATGAAAAAAATCTTTTCTCTTAAGCAAATGATCCTTTGTTAAATGTATATTAAACCCAAATTTAAAGGCAATAACAAACTAGTAAAAACAAGTATAATGCTGCGCTGAGACCTAATCACTAGAGTATTTTTTCACAAATTTAACACAATTATAATATTTCTATATATCAAGTACTATATATACAGTACCGATGTTATGTAATGAGTCAACCAAACAAAATTTTAAAAAATCAATTTTAAGAGAAAACAATTATTTAAGAATGATTTTTTAATATTATTACAATTACTTGTTGTTTTCATAATAACAAAAATTGACCAAAGATTAATGGTAACAAATTGTTTTAATAATTAAATAAACGTATATTGTTTAAAAATAAGTCGATAATAAGTAATGAACCACCTTTTATAGGTAGAGAAAACAACGTTTTAATTATAAAATTTGAGAATAAAACACGAGAAAACTTTATTATACCCAATATTGAATTTTTAATAAGATGTATTCTGTTCTTTATTTTGCCTGATGGATAACAAGGTATTGATTTAAAAAAAAATTTAAAATTTACAAGTCTAAAAGGTTTTATTGTGTAATCATTTGAAATTCTTGTCTATTTTTCTTTACTGAGTCGCCATGATTCCTCAGTATTGATAATATTGTGGCTTAAAACTTTTTTCTTTAATTCAGCTAACATATTTCCAGTCAAATTTAAATTGTGTGATTGTGGTGACCAATGATTTATAAAACAGATTTCATTTTTTGATAAATATTTCTCTGTACTTTTCAATTGATGACACAGAGCACAATCATGTTAAAATATCTCATCACTTTTAAAGGACATTAATCATTCATTCAAAATACGTTGGTATTCAACTAAATCGGTAAATTGCAAAAAAGCGAATCCAACATTCTTTCATCATTTGCCGTAATGGCTCCTCATACAATTATACCTTTGTCACTATTAACAACATCAATGAGTTTTACATTTATTAATATTACAAGCACATTCACTATTAGACATATTTCTTGATCAATATATTTCTGAATCCATACTAATTATTTTCAATAAATGAAAATCTGTTAATAAAAATTATTAATTATAAAGAATCTAATTGGTTAAAATTAAATCTAAACATTTTTTAAAAAGTATATATTAAATTAATATATTAAAATTTTAAATTGCATTAAAAATTAAATAATACATTCAAAAATTATTTTAAATCTTTTTACTTTAAAATTACAATAAATTATTTTTAATTAGTAGGAATCAAAGAAAATACCAATCATCCATCTGTGTAGGAGAGGCACAATCCGAATCAACATACAACATGCACAATATCAACACATAATTCAAAACATTCCTCACATCCCCCTCGGTTTAAATGGCTTTAGCCATTCAACATTTCTAATCAAAATTCTACCATCTTCGAGCTGTAACTCGTAACTCCTTTCGTGATTTTGTTTCAACACATTTGCCGGACCCATGTAACGGTCATCTTCTTTTGATATATTTTCTTTTTTTATCAACACTCTGTCTCCCACTTCAAAAACTCTTCTTGTATCTACATTTTGTTCGGCATTAACTTGGTTTCCATTAGTTTCTTTATTGTTCTTCCACCAATGTCTTAATCGTCTCCCAAATATTATTTCAGTCGGTGAAACACCTGTCGTAGCTTGAACTGTACTATTCAACATAAATTTTATTTCCGACAAAACTTCTGTCCAATCTCTGTGGTCTCCGTCCTTAATTCTAATATTTATAGCATCTTGTCTTTCCATTATCCCATTTGTATTGTAATGATATGGACTTGAATAGATTATCTCGACTTTGAACCTTTTAACTGTATCTTTGAACAAAGCCGATGCAAATGTTTTTCCTCTATCAACATGGATTTCTTTTGGAGTTCCAAATTTCCATATCCATCTGTCCAATATCACTCTACGAACAGTTTTTTCATCTCGACTAGCAACTGAATTCAAGCTAATATATCTATTGAATTGGTCTACTATTGCAAGTACGTATTGATATCCGTTTCTTTCTTTTGAATGGTCCACAGAAGTCCATGTATATTTTCTGGAAAGGTTCATCTGCTATGCTTTTCTTTCGTTTTTGCTGTTAATGTCTTTCTTTTTTGACAATTTAAACAACTTTGGACTATTTCTTTAATGAAATTTCTCATATTTCCCAAGTCAAGATCTTCTCGAAGATAGTTATAGACCTTTTTACTACCAGCATGGCATAATATTTTGTGCATCTCTTAAATAAAATCTGATCATTTTTCTTTTGGGATCCAGTATTTATTGTCCTGAGTTGCCACGATATCATTTTTAGTGTTCATTTCCTCGTTTTCCATTTTCTGATATCTTCAACAATTTGTTTTATCGCTTCATTATGATTTTGCCATTTGAAACCCTCTGACTCTTCGTTCAATGCAAGAATTCTCAGCTTGATCTTTCCTTTCTTGGCTTCTTCATGCATCGTCTGACATTGGCTACACAATTCGAATGAATTTCTAGACATCGTGTCAGCATTTGAATGTTTCTCACCTTTCCGATATTCTATTTTCATGTCAAGGCCACTCAGAAAATTTACCCATGTTTGAAACTGTGATGTAATAGGGTTTTTCGTAGTCATCATAAAAGTGATAGTTTTATGATCCGTTCGTAACAAAAATCTTTTCCCATACAAAAAATGTTTAAAATGCTGTGTATAATAATAAGTTGCAAGCAGTTCTTTCCTTGTAATGCAATAACCAAGTTCATGTTTATTCATTTTATGGGAACCATATGCAATTACTCTTTCTCTTCTACACATGTCTTTCTGTGATAGCACCGCTCCTATTGTATCAAAACTTGCATCTGTATCGAGTATAAAGTCTTTGACAAAATCAAGGTATGCCAAAATTGGTGTCTTAATCATTCTTTCTTTTAATTTTTGAAAAGCTTCAACACATTCTTCAGTCCAAATCAGTTTTTTATCCTTGCTCTTACCACATAAGCTTTCTAAAACCTTTGCATATCTAGCGTAATCCTTTATGAATTTCCTGTAGTAATTCGTCAAACCCAAAAAAGCTTCTTAAATGTTTGATACATGATGGGTTTTGAAATTTTCTAATTGCATCAATCTTTGTTTTATGTTTCAGTACCTTCTTTACTTATGACATATCCTAAAATTTAGTTCTTTCTACTAGGAATTCTTTTATAAATAAAGTTTGGGTTATTTGACATAAGTAAGATACAAGAAAATTATTTTTTTATATTTTTAAAGAGTTGATTTAAAATAAACAGAGTGTTTTAGAAGTCAGAATAATAAATATAATAATATAAAATAATAAAATAAATACAAAACTATAAAGATATAAAACAATTATATTACTTTTTATTCAATATTGCTGTTAAAAGTAAAATGATTGAAATATTAATATGAAAATTCTGACAACATTTTATTAATAATAATAAAAAGAACAACACCATAAATAATAATAATAATAATCATGTCAGTAATAATATCTTTAGTAACTGAATATAAATTCAATTTTGGATTTATTAATATTATAATAAATCGTTTTATAATTTTTTTAATAATAATTAAAATAAATTTTAAGTAACATTTATAAAATGTTAACGAACAAATATTTAATGTTTAATTTCGAAAAACACATGTAAAGGGAAATTATTTTAAAAGATTGAATCAACAGAACCACTTGTCGAACCGCTAAGAGTCAGTTGGTCAACACTTCTATTATTAATTATATATATAAGATTGAACTTTCCCCATAAAAATATTACCATTTGAAGAAAAGAGGACCATGATCATCTTGATTTTATTATTTACGGTATTTGGAGGATCTTTCAGTAACTTACCCATGTTAAAAGGAATCCCCACTTCCTGTGAAAATATACAAAATGAACAGTATTGCTACCATGCTGGAAGAGATGGTTTCAAATTTAAAACAGAATGTGTTGAATGTGTTTGTGAACTTGGGGAGGTCAATTGTCCGGAGCCCTTATCATGCATGCACAGTACCCGTGACACGTTTCAGCATAAATGTGATGAGGCTTTCGAAGCAAATAAAAAAGCGTTGAAAGAGTTCCTAAAAAGTAAAGAATAGATTCCCGAAATTTCAAATTATTAATATTTGTATTGTTTAAAAAATAAATTGGTTTCTCATAATTTGATTTTTAAATAAATTAATATTGATAATGATAATCAAATAATAAAGTATTTTTTGAATAGGGTTAATTTCTTATATGAATGAAAAATTCAAATTCAAATTATAATTATTATATTATAATAATATAATAATAATATTATACCCTCTCTCTATTGAAATATTACATTAATTATACATTGTCATTAAGATTATACATTTTTTCGAACATATTGCAATTGCTTTACGTGTGTTTGGAGTCTGCGAAAATAGCGTAGCTCATAAAGTTACCTTAATCACTAACATATTGTAAAAAATGAATATTTATATACGCTCATATCAATTACAAAGCATAAAAGTGCGTATAGATACTTGTAACAGCTAAAAGGTTAGCAGATCACTAGCTCATTACTGTCTGGTTATTAAGCCCCAGACAATGACTCAACATATGTATATTCTTTTTATGAGACGCGTTTCACTTATAAAATTTTTAATTATTCTAGATTTCTTGCTACATTTTTAGTAAAATACATTTATATGCAATTCAGGGGATGTCCTCATGTTAGGGAGACAATATTCCAAACATTGAACTATCTCAAATATCGAGCTATAATTTAGTGGTTTATTCTTTTAAGCTTGGTTGCAACAGACTGGGATTGCTTGGATGCCTTTTTTACCAAAGAATTGGAAAAATATCACTTTTATCTCTTAACACAGGAAATGGCATTTCTCATTTAACTTGAAGGGTGACCTTTCTGTAGGAAATTTCCATTAAACAAACTGAAGTCTGGTTACAGACCATCTTACATTGATTTCAAAAAAAATCTTCAAATATTAAATTTAGGATGAAGTTCTCACCATGTTAGCGAGACATGTTCAAGCCGTTAAGGTCGTTCATTCTGTTTTCCGTTATCTTACCATTCGAAATGGAGAACAAATCTAAAAACACTTTCTTGGTGTTTACCTAACCAAAGTCAAGAAATGTAATTTATTTGGAAATTTTTTCATATTGATTAAACATTCTTCAGAATCAAATGTTTCCTAATTCTTCATTGACAGAATTTGAGTTTTTCATACATGTCCTTATTTTTCGAAACCAAAAAAATATTCATTCTTCTACATACTGTGATTGAAGACTGAACTGTTCTTTTACATGAGAAAATACATAAATAAATCAATTTGAACAAAGATTTACGAAATAAACATGGTGCTGACAGATCGTGCGCAGTTAAGTGGCTGCGCCAATGCGGAGTCGATGAGGGTTTCCAGGTAGCCACAAAACCTCACTACAGTCACACTTCTAGGCGATCAAAAGACTCATTGACGAGAATGTCCTTGTCACTTTCTCTACGAGAGATTCGTCACTTTTTCTCACAAAATTTCTTTCTTAATATCGGTTAATTAGCGAATGACTCTTTCTAATAATCTTACAAATATTAATATCAACAATTTTATAAAGAATTTTAATATAGTTAAAATCAAAGATTGGTAACCTGCAGGTCGTACACAAATTGTAAAATATTAAAATTCCATTGTTAAAAAATGTCCAAAGCGTATTTAGTGTTTGATTATATTCAAAGCGAGTGACTGTCAATGATACAACTGACTCTTCAAGACCAAGCATGAGTATTTTAATTAAAACGTCTTTACCCATATAACTCTTTGTGGTGATGGCTGTCGCTAGGCGCTACAGACAGGTAAATCAGTTTTTCCACCATATTTTTCTATTCATCTCAAAATTGTACATAAACTTTCAAAACAAAGAAAGCCCATCTGAAATTTCTTGTCTATGCCGAATATATTTGCTTTAAATGCATAAATGCGATACAAAAAATTAAAAAGTTATAAAAATACATTCAAAATCAAAAAACATTGAAATAAAAACTGAAGTTTTGCTTTTAAATTTAAATGTTATAAAATGATTGGTAATTTTGTCTGAAAATTATGTTAAATTCGCCAAACATAATGGATAAATATATGAAACTTTGTATTCATAACGACCAAACCATACCGGACAATGAGAAGATTCACTCTTTTATATAATCACTACATTCTGCCAAAGGACCTCCTCCACCAATCTGCCAGTGAAAGAAGCGTCTTTTTCATTTTCAGGTTTCATATAGACAAAATAATACATTTCTCTTAAACATAAAAAAATGTTTAAATAATGCTTTCACCTATTTGCTGGTGGCCGCATTCTTTTGACCAAATCTACGATGTCGCTCTCACAGGGAAAGGTAAACGAAATTAAAGGATTTTACGCCTAAATATCGAAATGTCAGACTCCTTCAAACGGCACTGGGAGGGGTAAAATCTTGAAATGTGATATTAGTTTTACTATTTGTAATTGTTCAAAACCAATTTAAAAGTGGTAACTCAATTTTATCAAATCAGATAACTGAAAAAAGTGATGTGTTAAAAAACGAGTGACTGTTTCGCAAATATTTGACATTTCCTTTCAAATGTTAATAATGAAGAAACTTTTCTTGAACAAAATTTCTGATATATTGAGTTGTCTAATGTTAGTTTGACCCTATCGCGATCGCTCGACACCATATCGATTCGGCGTGTTCGACACGTAGATTGAGTTAACGTAATTACCGTCAAAGGATGAATCCCAGCAGCCGGACGAGATTGATGGGACCTTGTCTGTGTATTTCAATCAATAATAAAAGCCAATTATCCAAATATTTTGACACGGGCGACGATACATCCGGCTGTGAGGAGATAATTATCTCTTGATGGGACTGAGAATTAATAACGCCATCAGAGATAGATAAAGTGGTGTGATAATTAATAGGTGATTTATGTTCTGGTAAACAAGCCGGGGGGCCATAATTAAAAGCTATTTTTAAATTAAATATTCATTTCAACTTCTGTCATCTCAGATCGTTTGTTTTTAATTAAAAAAAGAGACATTACAAATTAGTTTTACAAATTGTTTTTACTCTTTCTTTTTGTGTAATGATATCCTTCTGTGACGTGGTGATAAAGTTTTTCATTATATGTTATTTGTTTTATAAACGAAGTGATTCTACATTTTCCGAACTTAATCTTGGAGTACTTGTTTCACGTAATCGATTTTTTTATAATAATATAGAATAATACGAATATTTCAAAAGACGTTTTTATTGTTTTTTCTATAACAAATGAGGCTTCCAGCTCAGAATCTTATATTTTAATGTCTTCTCTTCTTTTTGCTTAGTCTTACGCGTCCGTTTTGTTAAAAAATTAAGATAAATTTATTATAATCGCATTGGTTATCAAAGGTCTCTCGATGAAGTAGAGTAGCATTGAATGGTGTCAGGCCATTTTGAACGACATGAAGTACCGTCAACCTGGAATTGTTAAAGTCTCTGAATACGAAAACACTTTCACAGTGGATCCATCATGGAACCGTCGCAATAACCGTGTCACTTGTTTTATGGATGATAACATCAGTGACGCACAAACGGTTAGAAGAACAAAACATTCTGCCAGGATAATACTACAGGGTGTGGTGGCAGCAAATGGTAAAGTCAATCACCCTAGTGTTCTTCCTGATGATTACACACTGAATGCCTTAGGTTACAAACAAGCCCTGTAACTGTATATTTTGTATTTATCAAGATGGTGCACCATGACATACGGCTAAGGCAGTCCAAAAGGTTCTTGGACGGCAAAACCGTACTTTTTACAACCAAAGACAAGTGACCATCATATTCATTAGATGTGAATCTCTGAATTATTTTATATGGGTGTGGAGATAGTGACGCCTGCCGTGCTCGACACACAAGTACCAAGGCCCTGGGAAATCTCGTTGCGGAAGTCTGGAAGAATCTAACAGAGGCGTTTGTGCTGAAAATCTGTGCCACATTCAGACAACACCTGGAAACTGTCGTGCATGCCGAAAGTTCATTTTGAATGATTTGTTTAGAACACTTCTATTTAACTTGGATTTAAAATTTCATTGCAGTATCTTTTATATGTTCTGAAATAAATGTTTATCTGTTTGGAGTGCTTTTGTGATTAGATTTTTGTAACACCCGGTACAGTCTCTTTAAATTGACTACTTCATATGCTAGTAGAGCTGTTTTGGTATGTTATTTAATTATATACATAAGTTTATTGATAACAATATATTTAGACAATTTAGTTTTTTGTGTTATTATTTATTACGTAAAAAAGATTAATCATTTTCTAATAATACATCTCTGTTCACGTCATACATTATCAACACTGAAAGATTACGATGCCCCCAATCTTCATATGCTCAATCAATACAAATTTCAATTTTCTATTATCTCTTTCTTACTATTCCTTTCGCTTTCGTCCGTCGATTGTACGAATCGTATTACATTCCGTGACGACAATTGATCCTCGTCCATGCTATATAATGTGAAGATCCATTTCCAATTATCAACAGACCAATTCCTCCTTGTCTTATTGCTTCTTCATATCTCTTATGTTTTTATTTTCATATTTCCACCACATAAAAAATATAATTAAAACATTAATTCTACAATTAGGTTAGCGCCTTTTCAATAGAAAAAATCTCCCGCTGAACGTTAATTAAATTTTGTTTCGATTTATTTCATGATATTTAGCATTAAGTTTCTGTTTGTTTTCTATTCGAATTTAGTTTATTATTATTCAGAAATGTTCATGAAATTTATCTCATTAAAAGATGTTTTTGCAACTCCATCGACAGTTATTAAATACAACAGGCAAATATTTCAACACTCGACAAATCGATATTCATCAAATCAGTTGTAAATCCACAAACTCCTCAAAATAATCAAGTGCGCCCATATGCAGTCAATAGTGAAACAGTGTATCGACTCAAGCTGCACCTGCCATCGTCGTGATATTGATGTGTCAATGAGCAGGTGAGCCACTTGTATGTGGCAATTGTATCGACCGTCACCAGACGCCCCGTCCCACGGAGACCCACTCAAACATCAATACACACCAAACTTTAACCAGCGTTCAAATGAAATGAAACCACTTTATAAAATTAGAGATGTATTTTAATAAATAATCACAATCCCCAGATAATGTTTAACAAAATGTGTAGACAGATGAAGTTGAAGGATGAAGTCGAAGTGTTAGCCGTTGGTTTCTGAAAAATGAAATTAATTCTATTCGGTAATATTATTTATCATTTATATGCAGCAAAAATAGCATCAAATGCAAATTTGAATAAAGGAAATAAAACCTTTGTTCCTCACGATTCGTGGTGTTCCTGAGATAAAACAAAGTCACCGATAATAATGAATCGTGTAAAAATATAAAAATTCAATATTCAAAAGAGAGAAGACTTAAAATTTTATTTTGTCATCACACGGTGGACAGGAGATCGGAAAAAGAAGAGCATCTTAAAAAGTAACAATTGTTGACGTCATGGAATGAAGATCGAATATTACTGAAGGTAACGTGTCAGGACTTCAAGGTTCTTTGGAAGGGAATGTTTTCGCAATCGATAACGAAAGCAGATTCATCTGTTGGGAAAAGGAGATAAGACAAGAGACGAAAATTATTGTATTTTTCAATAGAAAAAAATTAACCACGTTTTAATAAATAACGAGTTGTCGGATAAAAGTCTGTGATCGTTTGTTTCTACAATTGCGTTTAAATATTGATCGATTAAACCTCGAAAGAGTTATTCCTGAGATTCGAGATTCATGTGAACTTAAAAAAAAGACTTTGAGAGGTTTTTGATACTTTGCATCACGAAAAGTAATTCCCATTTTTTCTGTGTTATTATTAAAAAGTTTAAGTTACATTATACAGTTTTGTGCATTATACCAAAATTATATAAAATTGACATTTAAATAATTTATCAGTGAAAATGGACATAAGGCAGGTAAGAGAATTAAAAATCGGCATTGAATTATCTTGAGAGTGGTTACCGACCAGGAGGATTCGTCCCACAAAAGGGTGGAAACGTTTGAGTGACGAACGAAATAGCCTTTTTAAAAATGATATAAATTATTTTTTCTCATCTTTGGCACACAAAGCAGTGCAGTCTTCCAGCTTAATAAACATCCAAACTAAGTAAGGAAACAAGCGGCAACGGACTACATTTTTGGAAACTTGTATCAGAGCTAAGTAATAATTAAGTAAAGCACAATTCTTTAGGAAACAATTTTTGTCCTAATTCCAGTTTATTATTGTGAAGGCCACTAAAATCATTATTGAATAAGTTCTCTCGACAATAATTTATTCAGAATATTTATCATTTCCCGGTCTATTTGATCACTTTGTTTTTGAAAACATTTTGCTAAACATCTGCCAACCAGTCGTAACATGGTATTATTGAAAAACAAACAATTTGCCAATCAACTGCAACATTTTATTATGCAAATTGAGTAAGTCATTTAAATTTAGTAAGCAACTGAAACATTTGTAGCATAAACCAGGAAAACCCAACAAATAATAATTTATTAATTAAAACCGCTGGTTTAATATTTGAAAGTAACGCAATTCGACTACACAGTTTGTAATATTTCGAAGAATGTTCCTAAAATATCCACACAGTCTGATGCAAAAATGTTATGGATTTCAGTTATCATCAGTTCCGACAACAATAATACTTTTGATCTAACGATATTCTTTATTTTTTAGAAAAGTATTTTTAATGGGGTTAAGTATATAATAATAAAGTGAAAGAAATTTAAAGTACAAATTAAATTTCTGAATTTATTCTTTCAGTTCTATTTCTTTATGGATTATCCAAAATTAAACAAGCTTTCTGCATATGAAGAACATCTATCAAAGAGCAACCACATAGTTAAGTAAAATATTCATTTTAAATTTTAATATTGACGGTAGAGTTAGCAATTGTTTTGCAATAGCCCGCTCCTTTTAAAATAATATTCGCAATTAAGATAATTTATTCACTTTTTACTTTTTTTGATGATACTATAGTACGAGTTTCTTGTTTCGATCTCACATGAGTTCTTTTTTAATGTAAATTAAAAGATGATTAATCGTAAAAAAACTACTCTTGAAAAATCATTATTGAAATGGTTGTTAAACCATAGAGCATATGCATTTCTCAAAATGATTTTTTCAGCTGAATTAACTCTATCAATCTTTTTATGAGACAGTTTCATAGTTATTTTTACCTCTTCTTTGCACCTATTAATTGTATAAATTGATATCGAAATTTTCGGATCAGCTCCTTGCTCAACCTTTTATTTATATTCTTTAAGTGTAAACTGTGCGTAAAATGTAACGACATCCTCAATTTTAGTAATATCATCTGATGTGAGAACAGTTCTTATTAAACAATCGTTTTGGCTTGAGGTTAACAATATGTTGCTTGTGATATTTATTGACTATTATTCTTGCTGAATTGAAGTTTATTTTAACGATCTCATATTCTTTTATTTTACATGGGGTGTCCCAATAGTTCACGGAATGAGAGAATATGTCGTGGTCACGTGTGTGCGTGACTGTAACGCGCGGTGTGTGTACGATGACATGAGGGGGAACTAACCAATTGTAATTGAGGTGAACTCTCATTGGCTGCCCGTCGGCATGTGTGTGACATACGAATGTATTAATTTGTCATTCTTCTCTCTTGTAGTTAGTATGGAAGATGCTTTGAAATCTCAACGAGCAATCATCTATATCCTCTGGAAGGAAGACACCCCCCCCTGCAGATATTGTGCACCGTCTTTGGCGATGCCGCTATGGGAAGAACGGCTATTTTTAAGTGGGTGCAACGATTCCAGGCATGGCGTCAATCATTGGAGGATGATGAACGCAGTGGGCGACCAACAACGTCCGGATGTCAAGAAAATGTGAAAGTGTGTGAAACTGAATGGTGATTATATTGAAAAGTTCGATAGCGATTGTGATGAGGATTGATCAATTTTGTTAACTGGAATAAATTTTTTGAATTTGTTATTACTTATCAGTCCGCGAACTTTTGGGACACCCCTCGTACACTGTCCTTGTTCATAGACGAGTATAAGTAAAACTTTGGTATTTTTCATTTGATATTTTAGCCTTTGAGACTTTTCGTGGTGTGTGATTAGCAGGATTAATTGTCGAGGCTGTGTCAAGTGAAATGTGTAAGCAATTATTTTTTAATGATATACATATGTATATTTTATTGTTTATGCAAAATGTTTTCAACAAAAATTATTAAAGAAAGTGTTGATAAAATTTTTATTCTCGTTTGGATAATAAAATGCTGCTATCGCTGGATAAAGATGATCGATTTGAATATTTAATGTTGCGATTCGTTGGTAAATGTTTAATTTGGACAGTCTAATTGTATAAACGTTAGTAATTCTCATTTTATTGCTGGCATTAATAAAATTTAATCTGGCCTTCATAAATTTTTGGTTATTAGATCTATATTTTATCAACTTTTGTATTTATCGCGTTTGTTGATGAATTGTTAATGGTTGGCTGATATCGACCACTTACCTTAGAATTCATAAATGCATTCCCCTAGAATTCAAGTTTGAATTAATGACATCGAACCATTACAGGTCATCTATTTCAATCTATTTAATATATTACGCTTATTTTCCTCACTTTTGTGAAATGTGAATCTATCAGAACTCAATAATTAATAAAGATTTACATTATAACAACCCTACATTACAACCTTACATTATAACAACAAATCTATTATTTGAATTTTCCGTTTCCAATTCATCAAATTTACTTACATCATATTTAAAAAACCGTTGGATATTCATTCGAATATCAAAACGAGCAAAATAACTCAATTGAAATTAACAAAAATTTTAAGTATCGATAATTCATATAGTTCTTATTTTTAAATAATAATAATTCATCACTCCTTTGCTTTCTGGTTCATAAAGGCTTTCACAGTTCAAATAACGAATGGTAAGTGGGCAGACTTTATATATACTTATTTTATTGTAATTATTGTTCAAATTTCCATTGAAGAGACAAAATCTTCTCAAAAAAGGACAAAATAAGTAAAGATACCCGTTGTGTCTTATAAACAACTAAATGTTTTTCTATTAATTAGGCGGATGAGCAGCAGACTTAAACTGAAAATCGTAAATACAGTATTCGGTGTTAAGTTCTCTTTTATTTATGCAACACCCGTTTCTATGAATTCTCGATGTCACTGAACAAGTAATAGTTTTTGCTCGGCACCAGAATATAACAATAGACCGAGCCAATCTTGTCTCAAATAATGTTTTATTATATTTTAAATTTAAGTTCAAGATAAATAATACTCAAAAATGATCGGGAAACACAGGTTTAGATAATAGCATCTTCTTGTCACTCGGCACATTGGAAAAGAAATCGAAAGTAAATCAAAATATCAATTACTAACAAATTCAGAAAATAGTTAACAGATTTTTTATTTAAACGATAATTCTATTGTCTATTTTTTGAGGATCCAAAATTTTATTGTTACAACATGCTAAATTAACAGCAAATTTAAGAATCATCCTGAGATATAAACGATAATCAGATCACTGATCATAACCCAAACGGCATTCAAATCACACGAATGAAAGAATTTTAATGATTATTGACTCTTTATAAAGGACAGTATTCTTTAATTTGTTTGACAATAAAATTTCAGATCTGTAATGATGTTTTGAATTATCGACAATAATAATTTTAAAATAAATTCCAACATATAAATTTGATAAAAAATATTAATTATTGAAGGTCCCACTTACTGCTTCTCAAAAACTTAAATAAATTTTCACGGGCGACCGGGGCGATCAGATGTCATCATCCAAAACAATTAAAATATTAGTTTGTATAAATAAGTAAAAATAAGTTAAAATTTTGTCAAAATTGAGAAATAGTAAATTCCGTTTCTTATTAATCGATAAATTAATATACAAATTCCTTTTACAGGTTTGGCTCAAAAGTTTCTGCCGATGAATCAAGCTTTCTAAAATTAGTTCTATGCATTCGCGGTTAATGAAATTTTTACCTCATCAGTAGTTTTGTTAACAAGATATGTTAAAATTTTCACAATTTGAACAGAACTTTTATAATAAAATACTTAAGTTGTATGAAATTAAACATTTTTAAAATCTATTACGAATGTTTTTCGTTTTTCAAGTGAGTATTCCTACTGAAAATGCAGTTCTCTCGAGAAGATATTAGAAAAATCATTTATTACAACTGAAAGAGAGGATTATCAACTGCCAATAATCATAAAGAAATCAACTGCATCCTTAGTGAAGGCACAGTTGGCCTCAGAACATGCTCCGACTGGGTAGCAAAATTCAATAGTGGAAACATTGCCTGTGAGGATGAGCCACGCAGTGCACGGCTCTCATACAATTTGGAAGAGGAGATACTAACTGTCTCAAAGAAGATCCGCGAGCTACAACAAGAAAGTGACGTTGATGATTAAATACTTTGTTGATATTCATTTTTTATTGAAATTTCGGCAAAAACTTTTGAGCGAAACCTGTATAATCATTTAAAAATGCAATTGTTTCTATTTGGAAGTTTAAACTAACAATAAAAAAATATTTTGAGATTACAATTTACAAGATTGAACATATTTCTCAGTGGTAATTACATTAAAAGATAAATAAACATTTATTTCTCTTTTTTCCATATATTTAAAAAATATTTTTGAATATAAATATTTAAAAACTAAATAATAAAAAAGTTAGTATTAATGTATTTCTTAACATCTGTATAATTATAATTTAAAAACCTTATGTAGTGATTTACTAAAGCAGAATTAAAATTTTTTTAATCAAAATAAAAAAATATATATATTTGCACGCGGTTTTGAAAATAAAAAAAAATTCCTGAAAAATACTTTAAAAAAGGGGCATAATAAAGAAAAATTCTGTTGTAAACAAAAGACAATTAACAATTATCAAATAATAGAAAAAAAAGTGTGGAAATTATTATGCATTAACAAAATGTATTTTGTTTTAAATAACTTTTTTTGCGAACAAAATAAATCTTAAATCAAATTCGTTTTGTTTTCAAAATCGGTCGGATAAAATCCGATTCATGCAATAGACGATATTAAAATCGATAATAATCGATTCTATCATTAATAATGTCTAAATCAACATCATTTCCACGGGAAAACATTCTCGTTTTTCATCCTTTATCAACGAAACTACGATTCGATCGTAGTAATGATCCCGAACCGATTATTATTCCACATTGTATCGCTCGTAAAGTCAAATCATCATCGAATTGCAACAACGTCCGACAACCGCTCACTCCCGACAATCACTCGGCGATGTCAATGAATACGAAATTCAACAACGCCATCAAACTGGCATCGATCGCCATGAAATCGTTTCCGATCGAACTGCTTCAACCGTTCAAAGAACAACCGACAATCGGCGAATTGATCGAAATGAACAACCAGCATTCAGAAATGGAAATCATTCCCGACAATTGTCAGTCGTCATTCGATTCCAATCTTATCGCGCGAGGGTGTGATGGCGGCCCTATGGTATTCAAAAATGCGCCATCCAAAACCGGTAATGTAATTATTGATAGAACCGGTTCTGCCTTCCCATTTTATCAGAAAGAACAACGCGGTTCAGGGCATGAGTCCGCGCGCCAAGCGCAGCTTTTCACACCTCACGCTTCACCTTATAAAATAAAAGAAAAAAAATTCAAATGCTTGAAAAAAAATTCTGTAATTAAAATCACAAATATTAGGTTGGTCGAAAAATAATGGCGGTTTTGGGACACAAACTTCAAAGACGTGCAAATTCACAGAAACAAAAGTTTATTAATCAAAGTATGAACCGTTTGCATCAATACATTTTT
>MQRK01184170.1:0-14692 GCA_001938485.1 Girardia tigrina | reverse complement strand
ATATATATATATATATACTAAATTACAGAGATATATCTTAAATAATAGAAAAGATAGGGCTTTATTTAAAAAAGTGATAATTATATGACTCAGACTGTATAATAAATCCATTTTACAAACCATTGTCTTTTCGTAATAATAACTCTTCACCTGACAATTTTGTTTTATTGATTGAATATTTAATATGATTTGTTTAAGTTATTCACAGAAAAAGGTCATTTTACACAAACGTATTGTTTCATTTGATTTGAAATCCACATCTGATATTTGCGTATACCTTTTATGATTTCTGCTAGACATAATTTGGAAGGGCGCAAATTTATTGTTTGATTATGATACCGAAATGCTTTATGAAAGCGAATTTGACTCCGAGTTTATTCATTTTTAACATAGTCAGAGTTAAACATTAGAATTTACTTTTTATGTTTGTAATGTTGTTCGTTTATGATATTGATTTTTAGTTTGACTTGACTTTAAGGTGTTTTTTTATAAATAAATTTATAATTGAAAATATTAAAATCTATCACGTAGTCGAGGAAAAAGCAAAAAAGATTGTTTTACATTTTTATCCCTCCTAAAAACCATTGAGGAAAATTATTCAGAGGCTATTAAAAAAATATTTATTTACTGAAATAAATCTTCCAACTAAAGGTTTGACTACCTGTGTATACTTTATGCGTTCTTAAAGGTGGTGTAGCACTTATTTTGTTCGAATCATCTGAAGCTTGAATGGTGTAAGGTGTGGCTCCGATTTCTTTTAGAAACATTTTGATCATTGTAAATAACGGATTACCAAAATAATAAATATTTGATAGCTAAGCAATTTTTCATATGAATAATGAAAATAATAGATACTCTTTTCCATAAAAATTAGTTGATAATATAGCTAATAGTAAAACAAAGACTTTATTAAACTGTTAGGGTTCGGGTGAAAATATATATTAGGATGTTAATTGAAAAATTTATGCAAAAGTTTCAAATAATTTTTAACAGAAAATATTAAATTTTTGGCCAACATAAAATTTGTATTAACAAAATCAGAGTAATATTTTTTAACATTTTATTATTAATTTTAGTTAACTAAATTAATAAATAAAGAAAAGTAGTTATTTAAGCCAACAAGTTCTTACAAACAAATTTTGTAACAAAAAAAGTAAAATTGAAAATATTTTCGCGTGATTCTTGAATGTTAAATATTGAGGTTATTTTTGGAGCGTTAGAAGTAAAATTGATTTTTTTTAATTTTAATCTTTTGGGAAGTATAACAAGATTAAGTATTCTGTAAAGGAGAAAGATAACGGAAATAACTTCTGTTTATACATGTATCGTTCGGACTAAATTATTGTTTGTTGTTAGAATAAAGTGCTGGGTGCAATTGAATTATTGATTTATTGAGAGTTGGTGCTACAACTCGCTTTATAATTGAATATTTAGAGTCGAACTATATTTAAATTGATTGTTGAAGATTTGAATAATTCATTGAAGCTTTGTATACAATTATTTATTTATAAAAAAGTGTTTACATAAAAGATTAAATAAGAAGAATGTTGTACACAATTAACTTTCTTCTGCTTCCCTCATTCAGAGTTGCTTTCAATCTTATGTTTGTAGACTTCCTTGAATTATTTATCCTGATTAAATAACAGCACTAAAGCAATTAATTTGTTGTTTGGTAAGGGGTGTTTACTTGGTTCCTTATTCATTAAAATGAACCATAGATTTTCATTTTTGGTTATATCCAGTAATGAGCTAGGACCCATAGTCATTCACTGACTGAATCCGGTGTATTGAAAGCACATCTAGTGCTTTTCATGGAAATGTCTTGGTAGACTTCTAATAAAGGAATATATAATCGATTATTTTGAATATTTCGAAATTTTAAGATAAAGATTGGAGCAGCAGGAAATAAAATGGCGTAAAGAATATTAACCCTGTTTTTTTAACGAGATAATGTAGTTTCCTTGTGTCACAAGTTTGTAAAGATCTTTTCAAGGAATCGAATGTTTTTTCTGATGAAATTATTTAATACTTTAGAAGCACATTGGTTATTACTATTATTAAAACTAGAGGAAAATATGACTATTCATTTTGAATTTCTTTTCCAAATAGAACAAGGTTTTGTGTTATTAAAATATTTATTATTAAGAACATCTTTCTACCTACTTTGTAATTATTGTCTCCTCTATTTTGTACATTGAGATTAGTCTAGTCACTAAGGCTCCAAGAATATGAAATCTTCATGAAACGTCACTTCCAGAGAGGCCTAATTCCTAAAGTGTTGTAATCACTACATGTTTTCAAAAACTGGTCTTTAAAATTGATTCAAACTTAATACAAACAATTGTCAGAAACCACCTTGAATAATCAAGAACGTTTCATCTAGATTTGAAGACTTAAGATATAAAAATCATTTATATCCATAAACGTTATATGTTAGTGGAACAAATAGAGTGAACTTATTAATAACTTATATTAGATAATTACTTATTAATAAATATAAATCAGTTTTATCGTTTTATTTCTTTTTATCGATGTATTGTCGATGTAGCCAGCATACTTGGAATTCAGAACACCGATTCTTTACCATGAATCCAAGCTTTCTCAACAACTTCTTTTCAATTTAAACCTTTTTTACTTCACAGGGAAGGCAAATGATTTTATACATTTAATTATCTTATAGCATACATTTTACAACTCTTAGCAGGTGTGGCGTTAATGTCTTAGAATTAATCAAGATGAACGGTATTTAATGGGGTGAAGCTACAAATAAAAATTTTATGATTGTTCGCAAAGCAATTAGAAATTTCAGGAAAATAGTTTTTATTTTGAAAAGAAATTGTTTACGTTGGTAAGAAAACTTTCTGTATGTCTTACTTTCTGATTAACTAGACTAATCGTATATAACCAGGAAGATAGTATCAGTCTGAATTCTCTTTGGGTAAACATATCTATACTATTTAATGTCTAATACAAATTTTCTTTAGTATTTTCATGTTCTATGAATCAAAATTGAATATTTTTGTAATGACATATTTATTTTATTCATTTGATGCATTAAAAAAATAAATATATTAAAAATAAATATATTTTTAATAAAATAATTTTCTTCAAGTTAGTTCAGATTATAATGAAAAATATTAAAATGAATTCATAAATGTTCTGTCAAATGTATGAGTTTTCTTAACAGGTTATGAATGAAAAAAATTAAAAAAGAAATCTGTAAATCTTAAAGAAAGAATTTCAACACAAAAGAAACTTTAAGTTTAAATTTATATCAAATAAATGTTGAAAAAGGAAAAGGTAGTCAAATTTAAAATAAACGTTGTGACCACTAATACCTATGATCACAAATATTATGGACAATTTAATATCGGCATTTAATTCTCTTTTAAAATTTTAATAAAAATATAAATTCTATTTTCAAAATAAATTGTTATAATTTTACTAAAGAAATAAGTGTATATTCGATGACAGGGTTATGAATCATAGACTCAGTATCAGGTAGAAACCATGTGACAAATACAAAATTTTCTGATTCTCTCACATGGCTTCGGATGTAAGAGCGCGAGCTTTCAATACACGGGCGCGCTTCGGTTTCCCTCTGAGAAATGACCAGTCATGTTCCTTCGTTCCGTGATTCTGAAGACTTTTGGCTGTATAAACGCATTTTGTCCAACAGAAAAAGAGACATTGAAACACTTCCTGATCCGTTATATTATCTAGCCAAAAATTCAGTATAACACTAGGGACACAGACATAGCATATTTTGTTCCGCGCTCAAGTTCAAAGTTCACGTAGGTCTTTCAGTTTCTGCTCTTTGTGCTACTTGAATGTTCGTAGTACCATTACCTTGGATTCGATGATCAACTATTAAATGCCGTTGTAGCCATCCATCAGTTTTTTGTAACTTTTGTGGAAGTTCTATGGAATAAATATATTTTTTAATATTCAACTTAATGATATTTAGAGTAAACATTTATCATTACTCTTTATGTCTAACCCTGACTCATATCCATTAAGGATACAAATACTGAATAAATAATGCTATTTTGATTTTTTATTAATAAAAAAATAATATAACATATAAATATTAATTAAATTATTTTTTGGATCTCTTTGACTACAAAAATTGTTAAGATTGTTAAAATTCTCATTAATAAAGAAGTAAAAATCAAAATAAAAATCATAATTCCTTTTTTGCATTACAAATTTCTTTAAAATAGTTTTTTTTCATTTGTAATTTCCAAATAATCTAAAATCTATTAATATATTTATAAATCTTTTTTCATATTATTTTCAATCTTTTTTGATTAATTATTTGTTTTTTTCTGGATTATAAGTTGTGAAAAAAAGCAATTACAGTTATAATAAACATCATATATTTTTTCCTTAAAAATAATTAAGTACCATTTTTACATCACCATACGAACACATGTTATTTATTTATTTTAAAAAAATATTAATTTATACCCAGTAAAATGTGCAAAAAATATTTTTTGCATATTTTTTTGTTTTAAATCGCAAAATATTAAAATAAAATTTTCATCAATATTTAAAAATTTACAGTGAAAATTGTATTGAAAATCAATAAACAAAGGTAAAAACCAATGGAACATAATTTGTGACTAAATATATAAATAACTGATTCATTCCTACTGCGAAGAAGAATACCAGATGTCGTCAAACAGGTTAGGAAAACTGTATCTATCCCAATGCTTTACTTCACTCCATATTTCTTGCCTTAATTGCAGTTTAATGCATCATAAATGCGAAATCCCGATTTAATATTAGTATTAAATAAAAATGATCTTTAATCATTCTTGGGGGGTGACTAAAAGCTAACAACCTTATTCAAGGTCACCACCTTCCTAAATTCTTTCAAAGGAACACAATATAAAGATTTATATTTTAGTGGGATACGAAAACTATAAATAAATAAAGCTATAAATATAATCACTGAAAACCTATTTTATCGTTAATGTCATTAGATTTATTTACAACTTTTTACTAAAAATATAAATTAATGTCAGAAATGATTCGACAAAATCGTGATAAAATATTTTGCGGTTTTGGTTTAATGTTTGCATATTAATATTGCACATTTTCACTGTGTTTTTTTCGTTCTTTTCTTACTTTACTTTCACTCTAATTCACAATGTTCAATTTTGAGCTTTTCAAGGCGTCATAAAAATATGGTTTCCTCTGTAAAGTGTTTTATTGATTTTCACATTAAATTGTATTTGTTAAAACTACTTAAGACTTAGATTTATTAAAAAAGGGAAAATTTCTAAAAATTGTCAACTGAATAATTTCATTAATTTTGGTTTTGGTTGAAAGAAAATAAATAAAAAACGTTTTCTTCAATATATTCTAAAATATAAATAATATAAAATAATTCAAATTTTTCAAACCTTCTTTTTCTCGTATGATATTATTATAACGTAAAAATAATAATATTTTCTTTTTCAATTTTCATAATAAATTCATTTTATTATACTTGAATAATTCGAGTAATTTAGAAATTATAAATATTATATTTTTTCACATATTTAATCAATGTGAATTATAATTACAATATCTTTCAATAACAAAATTCAAAAATTAATAATTTTCAATTTTTCAGAAAATTTGATTGGTTTTATAATTAAATAAAAATATAAAATATAACGGTTTTGTATAAAGGAAAATCTGAAGCTTCATCCTCTGTACAACTTCTGTACGTGGCGATATTTATCTTGGGATCTCTGTGACCCTGGCGTCCTGTTATAATTCATGAAAATGAGAAATTTAAAAAATATAATTAATAATTATAAAAAGTTTTAGCATTTTTTCCTTCTTTATATTAGCTTACTTTCTAGGTATAAATCCTCGGTATTTAGAAATATATTTTGAAGGCTTTTTACTCAATCAATTTTCTACAAACTTTGTACACTTACTCATTTTCGATAACAATAAATGATTATGTAAAAATTTGATCAAAAAACTTTTTAAGGTCCTAAAATGGGAAAAATGGAAATTTCGGAGTTCCAGAACAATATTAATTGAAAAAGATCTATTTATAAATTATAAGTAGTTTATTTTAATTTTTATTGTTTTCTTTAATTATTTTTTTAATTAAAACTTTGTTGGCAAAGTAGAGTTTTGTCTGTATAAAGAATGGCTATAAAAAATTAAATTTTTTGATTTACTAGTTCAAAGTTTATTTTGTAATTAATTTCAACCGATTACCCAGAGCCATCGTCAGATTAAATCACCTTTCGTATTTGCTGCTTATGTATCAAAATGATGATTATGGAATAAAATACGTCATAAGATTTTTTTTGAACATATTTTATCAGAAAGTTTTTTGTGAGGCTGAAATATTAATTTTCTGATCAAGTGATCTTATTAAAACGGCCTCTTATCATTTTTTCCAAATCATTTTTAAATCGATATTTGCTGAATTATCACTTACTCAATCGACTATACTTTTTGATCAGTTTAAAAAGGCCAGATGTCTCTCCAATGTACGTAGAGTTATATTCATTACAAGTATATACAAAATATATACAAAATTGACTCAAGATTTGGTATATTTTCTTTTTGTCTCACAATGTAGGCCCATTTATACGGAAAATTCCGATACTTAACATATCAATATATTTTTTATTTTTAGCAACAAAACACAAAATTAATGTTACAATTAAAGTTCTAATAATAAATATAATAAAAATATAATTTATTCGTTGTTTATTGCTTAATACTCGAAATGTATCAACGTTTAATAAACTTTTGAAATTTTGACCCCTCTGCAGAGTTATTTATTTTAATAAATATTTTAAATTCTTTTCTATTCTTCCAGCACTTCATAAATAATTAAGTATGAGAATATATGAAATTTACAATGCAAATAAAACTTAAATCTTATTTTAATATCAATTTTTGTTAAATATTGACATTTATAACGATTTTAACAACAGAAAAAAACCGTTTGCATAATTTATTTATAAATAAAAGACTACGAAAATTTATGAAGACGTTCATTAAAAACAATAAAATTTTTATATCACTTTATCGTTATATTGTTGAATTATATATGTTTGGTGGTTGATCAATGTTCAACACTGAAAGTATTTATTTTAAATATATAATATTTAGTCATTTATAAAATCCGAGATCTGTGACATTCACATCAAACAAACGGTTACGCAAAGATTATTATTGTTTATTTTTTATGTAAATAAAATATGACAAAATACTTTGAAAATATACTTTAATATGAAGTTTAAATATACTATAATATCATGCATAAAATATCCTGTTTCATCCTGATTTTTTTAATATTTTCAACATTTTAGTAACATGAGAGTTATGTACCATTCTGGCCATTGAAATAGAATCGCTATAGGGATTTCTGAATATCACAAAGTACCACGTTATTATCTTTTTAATTTCACCAGAAATACAGAAGAGTTGTACAGATCAAAGTTACACTAATACTTAGTCAGACCACCTTTGACCTGAATGACATAGGCAATTATGTCGAGCATTGTATCAATCAGTCGACAGCAGTAATTGGGTGCTATTTCTGCGCAGTCACCCAACTTTATTTTGTCACAGAGGACAGCGGCCGATGTTTTCTTGAGGGCTCCCATTTTCTTCTTAGTAATTACCTAACAGTTCTCGATTGGATTAAGATCCGGTCATGGTGAAATTTGAGTAATACTGTGCTCAGGTAGCAAACCTTAACGCATTTAGCAGTGTGAGCATGTACTCCGTCATTCTAGAAAAGTGTTTTATTGTATGAAGGTGCAGATATTGTCTTTCAATATATCCAAGTACACGACAGCGTTTATCGTCTTATTATGGGTAAGAAGGTTCTGTCCCATTAACTCCATATCAAGGTTGAATGAGACATCTTTACTTTTTTGGCATTATTGCGTTCTCCCTTTGGTTAGTGGATATGTGAGGTGTAGGAATAAAATGTTTGATGGTTTTCTCGTCAGAGGACACTGCTGTACGCCATTGATCAGTAGCCCAATCCTCATATTTCCTCGCAAACACCAATTTGTCGACAATATTCTTCTTCGACAAATAAGCCAAAATCAATGCAGTTTCACGGTCTTCAGACTACCGAACGTCATAGCTCAGTAAATATGGTACCAACTGTTTAACGTTTATAAAGCTTGAAAGATACATTCTTTTATTTTTGACGAACCCAAATTTATGTTAATCGGCTAAGTTATTTGAGCAAGTTTCAAATCAATCTTGAAATTTTATAATAGTACCAAAATGCATTTTTATTTTCGGATACTTAAAATATCTTTTATTAAATATTTCAAATTATAAATAATAATAAATAACACATTTTAAAAAAAATTAAAATATCCTTCTTTCTATTGAGTGCCTGATTCATTCATTAATGACTGATTTATTCAATTAAACGATTTTTTATTTGTTGATTTTTATCGATTGGTGAGATAAAAATTGTGATATAATTTGTTTTGTTAATTTTTGTTTGGTCGAGTGGTGATAGAGGACTTGGAAAGATCGTTCAATCGATATGTTATAGCAAAATACAACTACCCTAAAAATTTCAGCTCCATAACATCATGGGGAGTGGGTTAAAATTGCGAAATGAGGCTGGACACCGGCCAAGATGACACGAAAGCAAGTATAAAAAGAAGGGAATAAATACTCTCTGGTATTATTTATGAATTTATTTGATATTTTACGATAATCTAAATACAATTCTAAAATAATTTGAAGAAATCAAATAAAAAAGTAAAAGAATAAAAATTTTATTTACGTTCAAAAATTTGTTTAATAAATCAAAAAAATTGTACTTATATTATTGTAAAGTATCAAAGTAGTTCATCTACAAATAAGTATTTATTATTTATAATTAAAAATTTTTAATAAAAATTATTCTGTCCGAATACATATGAATTTAGGTAGTAGAAGAAAGAATTATCAGAGAATTCAACGAAATAATTAGTAAAAATTCATAAAAAACATTCCAGTTTATATAGCAAGTTTGTGGTAATCCTTGATTAAGTTAATCAAGTGTTTATGAACTTAGAGATAGAAAACTTTCAATAAAGAGAACAAGAAATAATCGAAATGGCACATGATTTTGTTGCGAATGATCTCAATACTTCGCTAAAAATGATGAATATCAACCAAAAGACAAAGCAGATCTTTCTTCACGAGGATTTAACTGAATGAAAGATTTGTGAAAATTTTGTTTCTTGCACCTTGATGGATGGCAAAAAAACAATAAACGCTAACCATTCTAGAGAGGTTGTTAAAGCATCACATTTCTTGACATCAATTAATATTGTAAAAGAGCTAACGGAAAACGTGTTTCAGTTAACTCCTTTAACGTAACAAAAAAATAAAGATAAATATGTATAAAACTTTTATTTTATACAATATAAATAAACATGTATAACAAAAAAAATCACATACGAGAGAGAGAGAATGACATGGATAAATCTCGATTTCGATTAGTGTTTATTGTTCTAAGGTTTCAAAAAAACGATCTTCTGTTGTAACAATGCCAATGGAAACGTCAGAGAATCATTTGGTTGCACAACGATAATTTGAGGAAATAGATTATATGAAGAGAAGCACTTTCAGGGGGAATATTGATAAATTGGTTTGCAGAAAATTCCTTTACGAACCGATTTTACAGGAAAATATTTTGTAGGTAATATAATATAGTTGTAATCCGTAATTCTTCTGATAATTTTTGTCATGGATATGGTTATTTTGGGTTTGTGTTGTTTGCTTTATTTCGAAATATTCTGTTTTGGTTTTGTTACAGTCAATATTTTTATGAAAGAGTCTTCCTTTTTGTATCGGAAGAAACATCGTGTTTCATGCATAAATTCGAGTCATGAGCACTGTCATTTCTTAGTCTGATATATACCTCTTTGTCTGGCTCCATGCTCACAATTTTGAGGTAAACAAAGTCTCATGGAAGGGAATTTGAAAAATGTTATTTGTTGGACATATTTCGATCGACATTAATCATCAACAATAAATATTTTCTTGAGATGATATTAAAGCCAACTAAAAGAAAATAAGAATTTGAGGGATTTACTTTTATTTCATTTTATCGGATGAGAAAATCAACAAATTAAAGAAAAATATTTAATATTGAGGCCACTTTATTTTTCTGCTTTCGATATTTATCGATCTCTTATGGTGTTGAAATGACTCAAAATACAACCTCTTGCCTTGAAGAATAAATGAGATTTTATTTTTTCAGTCTTTCAAATGATCTCCAATCTTACTTGTTCTTCTCAACTGGGAATATGCACTAATCCGTGTTTCGAGATGACAACTCGTCTCTCTGGTGTACGAGTTTCGACATAATATATAAGAATCTCCCGATTGAACGGTTAACTGAGTATTGTAGAGACTACATTACCAGCACTGACGTACAGGATAGTGAGTCACATACTCTGTATCAGGTAGAAACCAAAAATAGACAATACAGAGCCTACTGACTTTCTCGCACAGCTTTAGATGCAAGAATGCAAGCTTTCAGTGCACGGGCACGCTTCGGTTTCCCAGTCAGAAAGGACCAATCATGATCCCTCGTACCGTGATCCTGTAGAGCTTCGGCTGTGTGAATACGTTTCGTACAATCAGTAAAGGGACACCGAAATATCCCCACATCATTTGTATTACTTATTCGAAAGTTGAGATCCACCCTTGGAATCACTCCTGAGTCCGTCTCCGCGGTACCATCGAGGGGCACTGACACATCATGCATCGCGATCGGGTTCGAAGATTTTGTAAATTCTTCATCTGTGCTATTTTGTGAAGCACTAGCACCACTGGTACTGCCTTGGGTTCGGTGATCGATCAATAAATTTCTCTTTAACCATCCATTCGTTTTATATGTTTTGTGACAATTTTCCATGGGACATCGGAAAGGTTTGTCTCCAATCTGACGCTGCGGCGTCGTGACCGTATGCACCTTTTGATGTGTCTTCTTAGTTCCTTTTGTACAAAAAAGCTTTGAAACAAGAAGGATACCTGTATTGTACTCTTTTGATACGCTGCTGGAGCATTTTCGGGTACTCTTTTCTTTGTTCAATCACTTAGTTGAATTTCTCATCAGTGTCGAGAATTTCTCTCTCATTCAAACATTCCTGGTATTCGACTAGATCTTTGGGCCAACGAATAACCAGAGCATATCGCGGACAATACGCTCATTCATCAACTGCTTTTTACGGTCGCTGACTTTTCTATTTCATGAGGTCATTTCAGAGTTTGATACTCTTTTTACCTCCCTTAGCCGGGCTACCTCTTTTTCAGGTGTTGCCCAGCACTCATTCTCATAATACACTGCAGGAAAAATGCTTGATTCGATTAGTCTTCTTTTCAGCGCTATAGGAACTCGGTTAATTTTAATCGCAGGTTGCAATGCGCGTAAATTACTTATTCCACAACGCAACCGCTGACCGATATCCCAACTGCAGCTACTACATGTGGTCAATATACCGCCGAGGATTTCACTCACCCATTCTATGACTTTCTCACCACTAATCACTTACGATATTCTAATCCCGCAGTCATTAGTCAGGCACATTAGATGCACTAACCCGAGTTCTGAAAACGTGCTTTAAAGTATATCAAGGTTTTTACAGACACTATCAATATCAGAGTCGATGATATATAGATCATCCACATAAGCAAGTCTATTGACTTGAAATTCATCACCATGTTCATCGATCAGGGTAATTTCTCCCCCGAGTCATATCAGTATCACCATTTTGATAACTTCATCGAAGACCAAGTTAAAAAGACAAGTTCCCATCACACATCCCTGTCTGACACCCTTTTCCATGAGAAACTCACAATTTCCCATAGAGGCAATAAAACTCTCATGGAATTCCTTGATCAGGTAGAGAATCTTGTCGGTCAAGTCGAATCTTTTCAGACAGGCCAACAGAACTTCACGTGGCACAATATCGAATGCCTTTTCCAAATCGACGAATATCACAAATACCTTCTGGTTCTTATATCAACCTTCTTCCTGTATCCGCCTGAGTATACTTTAGGCTTTTAGGCTGAAAACCAAACTGACAGGGGTCTAACATTTCTTCCATCGCCGGCATCATTCTATTTACAATTATTCGTGCAATAACTTTGCCGATAACTTCCAAGAGGAAGATTCCTCTATAATTATTCTGATCATACCTTGCACCCTTTCCCATGAAGAGTGTTACCACTTTTGCACTCCTCCAAGCTTTTGGGAACTGATAATCATAACCATTCCAAATTATCTCAAAATCGAGCTTCGGTTTGTCAATGAGAGGTTGTCTGTCCCATTTTAAAACCTTCTCAATCACCCCTTTTTAGTCGGTTGTTTTCCCCTTTCTCATTTGCTATATGACAAGCCGTAACTCTTCCGTGTTCGGTGGATCTATACCGATACAACTTTCCCCAGGGACTCGAGTCATATCCACCCACTCAATAAGTGGGCGCACTTCGAAGAGCTTCTGATAATGACTTCCCATCTGACTATTAGATACTGATAACACAGGCGTAAAAGCGTATGCATTTTCGTTTCTGGATTCCCCAGCATACACAATTCTAGATAAACCACACCTTTCTTCTTGAGGCTTCCAACATTTAAACTTTGTTCAATCTCATGACTAAGATTGATCAATCTTTCTCGCTTCCATTTACAAATGAAATAAGTTACTTTGCTTCGTGTGGCTCTCCAGCACTGCAGATTTTCTGCAGAAGGGTGCAATATTCATTTCTTTCTATGGTAACTCCTTTCGTTTATGAGATGACTTAGTTCAGTTTTGTGACTATGTAACCAGTTTCCCTTTAGAGGTGTCCTTTTGACCTTCGGGTACTTTTCCAGTAGTGTTTTAATAACTTTCACTGTGCTTTACCATCATGGTCCTGCTTCCCAAATGGTTCGCTGAAGCTTGGACAACAAGTTTTCGCGGTCACTAGTTACAAGATTTTTCTGAATGCTTTTAGGCAATTCCTTTTTCTGCTTCCATTTCTTACTAGCTGTCTTATATCTTTTTGTTTTTAGATATAAAACTACACAATCGCGATTGGATCCACAGTCATAAAGATGCTTAGATTGTACATCTATGATCTTGTTCATATTTTCTGAACGTACAAGAAAGTAATCCAGTAGCTCCCTCCTCTTCGTCGCAGCGTGGCTCCAGCTGGTGCTTTTCAACTCATTATGGCGAAAAAAGGAGTTTACTACCTTCTTACCTTTCTCTTCAGCTAGTAATACTAACCTTTCCACATTATCCGACATGTGTGCACATAATAATTATACTTGTCCATAGGATTTGTACATTCGTTTTAGGGAATTGATAAAGATCATGCCTAAAATAAAATTATATTTATTATATTTGTATTTGTATGACACTAATGAATGACAATATCTATAAATCAAATATTTTGATACTATTCTCCCAGCAATTATCGTCTTATCAGTTTTTGTTGCTCTTTGCTTACAGATCTCAAATATAATTACGGTTGTTCGACAATATTCTAAGTAAAAAGTCTTTGATAAAGTCATCTCTATATAGTTAATATATAAAGTGCAAATATATAAAATTGTTTGTGTATTCTTTTAGAAGTACATGAACGAAAGATAAAAATTGTAAGCAAATAAAATTTAAATCTGATTATAAAATAGGATACACTATAAAAGAAAAGTAAAATATAAAATATAAAGTAAAAGATAAAGAAATATCAATTTAGATATAAAAAAAACAGGAAAAGTTTGAGAATAGAGCATTTAAAATGGCACTTTTTATCGTGATCTTCAAATGGCAAAAATATAAATTTAGATTTATCGTTTATTTATTTTTGAAACAAAAAAAGATTTTTGTTAATTTTTAAAGAATTCTAATTTTCAAAAGTGTTTTTAGTTATGTTTAATATTGAATTTTTAATATTAATATTTAATACTCTTCTTATAATCCTATTTTTCTTTTATGTTTCTAGTGTAATATATTATAATCTAACATAAATATCAAAAAGATAAAATTAATAAGGAAAAAAGTAGTCATATTGCCAAAGTTAATATTGTTATTTTTATTTAACTTCTAACACTCAAAATTATAATAGGAGATAAACAAACGTTTGTCCAAGGGGACATGATACCACATTAAACTTAAGTAGAGGAAATTTATGTAGATGTATTTGTACGTAATATAATCTTTATAGTGAAGCAATTTGTAAAACAATAAAGACTTTTCTAAATAATATACATCTAATTGTATGAGATTATCAAAACTTCTGTTAGTCATGACAAATAATATAATAATCTTACGGATTAAATATCATTCTGATTATGAGGGGTTGATTTAAATTTCCATCTCGCCAGAATAATTTATTATTTTTTTTAATTTAAAGGTAAAAATATTTTAATGTTAATATGCGAATTAAATATTTTAAAAAATTAAAAAAGGATATAATAAAACAACTATTAAAAAATCAAATACGTACTTAAAAATAAAATATGTTTTTAATGTGTTTTTTTAAAAATATTTAAAAAATTAAAAATGATATAATAAAAGAAAATCTTAAAAAAATTAAATATCTATTTAAAAATAAAAAAATATCTTTTTAATGTGTCTAGTAAATATTTTAAAATTAAAAATGTTAAGAAAACCATTAAATATTAAATATTTATTTTATAAATAAA
>MQRK01184149.1:8194-20896 GCA_001938485.1 Girardia tigrina | reverse complement strand
TATATATATATATATATATATATATATATATATATATATATATATATATTTATTTATTTATAATGGTTTGTTTAAAAAAAAGTGCTTAGGTTCCTCGAAAATATTTGTTTAAAAAAACTTTATTTGTGATAGAAATAAATTTTGGTGTCATAAGTTTAAATTTTGAATCCGAACCCAATAGGTATAATCAGTGCATTATTAGCAGTCACCCCTCTTGTTATGTATCAGACCTCGAATGCCACTGGCAACAACGTGGTTCTTAACTATTCCGTTAACTGAGCTCTGTGCATACCCCGCTAGTATCGCTGGGGAAGATTGTTGAACATTTTGGTAATGACCACTTCAAAGAGACTACAATAATTACAAATCATTTTACCAATAAATCATAGGATTAAAATGACTTTTTTTCAGTTTCCTTAAAAATGAAGAAAAAATACACTAGCCGCGATCACTTCTATTCTCACAAACCAATCATTTGTAGCTATTGATCGCCTTTTGAGAAAAGGACTTTTTAATTCAATGATTTATTGGTAAAATGTTTTTTAATTATTGTATAATCCCGTATTATGTGTTAGTTAAATACATGGTTTGTTTGGACCTGATGATGGGATTGTTATCTCGAAACGCGTTGTCTTTTTTATTCCTTGTGTATATTGGATTTTTTATAGATTTTAATTTTCGATGTTTATATTTTGACTATAAAATCAATAATTTCGGAAGGATTTTGGAAAGAACTAAGAAAATCAAAATAAAATGTATTTTGTAGGCTTCTGATTGTCTTGCACTGACCAAATAAGTGATTATATTGAGTGTCACCAGTCTCAAACCTGGTACATTTGATCATTCATTTAAGTTGGATTGTTTTTGGTTTGAAGAAGGGGCGGATCTAGATTAAGATTCTAGGGGGACTATTCTGATTTAAACAATAAAATAGAAATTTAGAAAAAAAGCATAATTATACTACGATATACTTGTAATCACGTTTACCAAACTTTCTCTTCTAATTAAAAAGACATTCTATTTAATGTAATAGTATTATTTTATATTTTTTAATTTTATTTTAAAATATTGTATTAAAAATTATTTAATTTTTATTTGCCAATTATAAGAGATTATAAGAAACGGAACACATAATTCAGAAATGACTATATGCTTATTGATACGGATATTATTTAAATTCATACAGAACTATTAATATGATTCTTACAAATTATTTATTATTAGGGTCACTTTTTTTCACGTTTACGAAGAAACACCACCAAAACTCGAAAAAATAAGAAAAAGTATTATGAGCATGAAAAATATCTGAATTGTGAAAAATAAAAAGAAATTTTTATTTAATTGTATCAAACAATAATTTTTATTTAATGAATATTATTAAAAGTTCAATGAAACCCATAATCAATTTTCAAATTTGCACAATTAAAGTAAATGATATTTAAATTAGACAAGTAAAAAAAATTATTTTTCAAATTACAGAAGTAAATAAATTGGTTTTTAGAATACAAAAGTTAATAGATTGATCCCTTGAATTATACAAGTTATTAAAAAAATCTTTTAAATTACCAAAATAAATAAAATTATCCTTCAAATTACAAAAGTTAATAAAATAATCATTCAAATTACACGTTAAATAAAATAAATAATTGTTGTAAAAGTAATTGTCGTAAATCTAGTACAAATATAACAGCAGCGAAGCGTATTGCTAAATATGGAAATGAGAGGTCTTATTCTGTTTGATCTGCAATAAGTCAGAAGACACATTCGTCGTGACTCAAAAAAACACTTTGAAAGGAATACACACAAAGAAATGACTGAATCAAGAAAATGATGCTCTACAACTTTAGAAATCGGATTCGAATCACCAACAAAACAGACATCAATCTTTAGTCTTTTTCAGCAGCAGAAGCCGACAAAGATGCATCGTCTGCAGAGGGGTGACGATGGTTTATTCTGTCTGAAAAATCTCACTGGAAAAACTGGACAACCCATTAATGAGAATTTTTTAAGAGATAATGTTAAGGGTGGTGGTGCTGTTCCGGTGCTAATCAACTCCGGTATACTAATTTGTCAAAACTGGCAACTGATGAGCATAATCGGATCACAAAGACTGTTTCCGATCGATTTTCTAGCTGTCGGTGGGGATGTGACTGCAGACCTTCTGAGCCACTCGGTTGTTCATGTTATATGTTATCCATTTGAACATGAAAAGGCGAATTTGGTTAAGACTACTGATCGACTTTATATAATAAATTATTTTATAAATATTTCTCAAAAGAATACACAAATATAACAAAATTAAAACAAAAAATCACAAAAAAACAGTTTATTTAAAAATACAAACAATAGACAGCAATTACATAATTAAATTTTATTTACGATTTCGCCCCAAAGCAAAACGTTCAATAACATGAAAAATATTAGCATCTATATCTCGAAGTATATGAAGCAACATAAATCCTGTTAACCTTTTTTTACCCATTTGAATTCTTAAATATGTTTTCAGTCAAATTTTTGGTTTATAAACTAATAAAAGTAGACGTATTAATAATTAAAATCATGCTACTTTTCAGACTTATTTTTTACTTGAAAATATATTTAAAGAAAACTGAAATCAGATTTTACATATTTTCGATCTTAGAGATCATTAAAAATACAATTATATATTCAAATGAGTAAGAGATTCAAATGAGATTTAATCTACTTTCTTTTTGTATTCTTTAGAAAATACTTCTAAAATATTACAACATGTAGAATTGTGTAACTTTATAATTTTACTAAAATCGTATATTGTGTGATTTAATTTGTTTGGTGCTCCTATGTTAAAATCATTTGAATTGTCTTCCATTTTTCTCATACAGATGACTACTTTGTAACTTCCTTTTAAGCTTTTTAAAACTGATATTCATATTATATTTATACAATTTTAGGTTCATGTTGACTTTTCTGAAATGATCAATTCTGAAATAATCAAAATCATTTTGGTAAATTCATGTTAGTAGGGGAAAATGGGCATTCTCCCCACAAGGCCCCCCGGAGGGGGTTCACCCGTTACCATGACAACAGTACCGGTTACCATAGCAACAGTTCCGATCACCCAAGCAACGGTTCCGATAACCCAAGCAACGGTTCCGATAACCAAAGCAACGGTTCCGATCACTCAAACAACGGTCCCGATAACCCTAGCAACGGTTCCGATCACCATAGCAACAGTTCCAATCACCCAAGCAAAGGTCCCGATAACCCTAGCAACGGTTCAGGTTCACTTGGCAACGGTAATCAAGGTTTTAGTTACCATAGCAACGGTAAGCAATGGACGTTTTTCATTAGCAACGGATACAGTAATTCAAGGCGATTGTAACCATGGTAACGTTTACAGTAGCAACCGTGACCCTTTCCATAGCAACTGTAGAAAAAAAAAGTGTTAATCAATCACTGTACAGTACCCAAATGTGCTAATCGATATTGCACATTGTGCCGCCCATTTTTAATGTGCTAGCACAGTGCTTTTCAAGCTGCATATGTGCAAAAGTGCAATATTAAATACATATAATTTTTAAAAGTGCTATTGGCAAAAATCGATATCATGTTTTTGATGCACATTTTGATTCTCTATCTGAATGTGCAATTAGAATTTTCATATATTGATTACTTTTTCCTATAATTAGCTTAATGTATATATTTACAAAAAATGCACATCGATTTTAGATGTACAAGGAAGCAGAACATCAAAAAAGTACTGATGCACTTGAATAGGAATCCATATACGTACATTCAGATTCCATGTAAAAATTTTCGAAAAAGAGCTGAAATATTGATTCTTTCGAACATTTCTGAAATTCTTAAAAAAGTGCTCAAAAATCTATTTTTTCGTATATATATAAAACCTCTATGATATATGTATGTTATTTACCATCAAACAATACTTTATAAATCGTCTAATGTACCCCATTAACAATCACAAGTACCATGGTTACCGAACTGTGAGGAATGTTTTGAATTGTGTGTTGATATTGTGCATGTTGTATGTTGATTCGGATTGTGCCTCTCCTACCCAGATGGATGATGGGTATTTTCTTTGATTCTTACTAATTAAAAATAATTTAATTTAATTCTAAAGTAAAAAGATTTAAAATAATTTTTGAATGTATTATTTATTTTTTAATGTAATTTAAAATTTTAATATATTAATTTAATATGTTCTTTTTTTAAAAAATGTTTAGATTTAATTTCAAACAATTAAATTTTTTATAATTAATAATTTTAATTAACAGATTTTCATTTATTGAAAATAATTAGTTTGAACTCAGAAATATATTGATCAAGAGATATGTTAAATAGTGAAAGCGCTTGTGGTATTAATAAATGTTGTAAACCTCATATTGATGTTGTTAATACGAACCAAGATACATAACCTTTTATATTATATGTAAAAACGATATTTATAAACTCCTATTATACTTAAAACATGCATAGACATTATACAAAACATCTGCATAATCATATAATGTACCTGAGCCTAAGCATCAACCATCAAAAGTACTTTGGTTACCGTTACTATTATACATAACTTCCAAATTGTACATTTTGTTTTTATTTTTATAGTATTTGCAATATGTTAACAACAATAATATAAACAAAATCCTGATATACAGTACATTAAACTATAGACAATACTACAATTTTTGTGGTTGAACCACGAATAGGCACGATTATTGAAGAAAATGAGGATGAAAGGGAGCAAATAGAAACTTCAATTCAAGAAGGGCTTTGTGTATGCGACTATCTTGATGAGGTAGCAAAACGTGAAGAAGTTACACCACTCTTGAATTCAGACAATGAGGATGAAAGTGAACAAATAAATAGATTTGAAGCTATTTCAGAGGATGAAATTGAACAAAAGGACGATGAAATTGAGCAAATAGACGATTCAAACAAAAAAGGTCCTTGTGTGTGCGATTATCTTGATGAGGTGTTTACAAAGGAAGATATTACGCGATTTTTGAATTTAGACAATGAAGATGATATTAAGAAACTTGATGATTATTAAAAGTTTTTGATAAAAGTTGTATTGTTGTGTTAATAAATCTTGTTTTAAATTAGTTTTAACTTTATAAACAAACAAAGACTAATACATAGGTTAAAATGGATTTAGAAGCATAAATTAAAGATTTTACTAATGAAATATGAAATGGTAAAATTGATTGCATACAATTCCTTAATGAAATATCACGTTATCAACCTTTGACCAAAGAAGATTACATAGAACTTTTTATGCGAACCATATGCATTAAAGACATTAAAACTGAATTGAGAAATAAACAGAGGACTGTTTTACTTGTGTGTATCATTCTAACAGGCTCACTTGTAATATTATTATCAAGATTTGTACGTTAATAAATAGTTTTTCATGTTATTGATGCTATAAATTATTTATGTTAAAACATATACAATGTGTGGGTAATACCAATACATTTTGTACGTGCTATAAACAAAATGAGAGCATATATATACAATTAAAAATGAATCTCAACAATAATGCTGTATTCCATGTAGTTGGACCAAGTGGTAGTGGAAAAACACATTTTGTATGTCAGTTATTGCAGAGAAATGACATTTTTAAAAACAAGTTTAAACGAATTTATTGACATCAAGGTGGAGGAAGTGAAAATGGACTAACTGAATATGAATTTTGTAAATTAAAAGGTGTTAAGATCATCAATGGATTTGATGAAAACTGGTATTCATGTCTCAAAAAGGGAGATGTTATTATAATTGATGATCTTTTCCAAAAGGTAAATAAGGAGAAAGATTTTACCAATTTATTTAATAAAATTACCAGACATAAAGAAGTGACGGTTATATTCATAACTCAAAATCTTTCTCATCAAGGAGGTAATCATCGAACGAGGAATTTAAATGTTCATTACTTGGTAACATTCAAGAATCCATGAGATAAAACTGTAGTTGATTATTTAGCTAGACAAGCGTGTCCTCATGATAAGAAGTATTTTATAGATTCATTGATGGATGCAACATGTAAACCGTATGGATACTTTTTCATAGACTTTACTCAAGAATTTCCTGATGATCAACGATTAAAAACAAATTTATTTCATACTAAATACATTACATTGTATAAACAAAAGTTATGATGTGAATATATTAATTATGAATTTTACCAAAGTATATGTTAAAATCAAACCAAAGAGGGTTTCTGAAACGAAATCAAAGAAGTTAGATTTAAAGAAATCAAATAAAGTTTCTTTAAAGCAGTCAAATAATCAAAAGTCTATCAATGAAACTATAGTAAAAGTAATGGCTGCACAAAAATACTTTGAGAAAATACCACAGACATGGAGATTAGTATAAACAGTATATATAACAGTTAGATTTGTTAGATGATAATGCTTATTACTAGAAGTATTCCATATTTTGAAGCATTATTAAAAAGCGGAACAAATAGATGGGATCTATTAGATAAGTTCCAGCAATTGTACAGAAGGATTTCATTGAAGTTCTGATGAATATTGTGACTGGCAATGTAAAAATTGGCAATTACAAATGGTCTTTGAAGAAATATCAAGATACATTGCTAAAAATGTTCAAGGCAAGGCCATTAAAATCAAAACTACATATTCTTAATCAAAGATTTACTATACCACCTACAAAATCAAATACAAATTATTTTGGTGCAAAAGTATTAGATGAAATAAAGAAAAAGAAACAATATCAGCAAAGAAATCAAGACGGTGATGGTTTCATATGGGCTGCTTTAATACCATTCTTTCAATGGTTTGCCAGTTTTATTATTCCAGCAGTTGCGAGTGAGGCTATATCATATGGTACGAAAACGGCATTAGATGCCATTGAAAATGATGCTAATACTAAAAAAACAAATATAAACGGTAATTGAATTATTATATAAACGTTCGATATGGGCTCAACGTCTTCATTTCCTAATCTAGCATTGAATATTAAGTGCAATTGTTGTGTTGATGGAAAAATATGGTTCAACCCCAAAGACCCAGCTGGCTTCGGAAACGTATCAAAAATGGCAAAGGCATCAAAGACCAGCAAGATAGAGGCAGACAAGTGGTTGAGACAGCAGTTGGCATACAGTCTCAACAAACCATTATTGAAGAGATTCCCAACGAGGAGGTACTTATCCAAGTCAGTGAATTGGATCTGGCAGATGAATTTAATGGAGATGATTCCACATGCGAAAATCAATAATGGATAAAGATATATTATGACATGTGGAGCGGAGAATTGCTAATTTGACCGAACATTTATTTTTGCCAGTTTCAAGGAAAGTATATAATTAAATTAAATAATTAAATTAATAATTAATAACTAAATAAATAAATTTCATTAAATAAAATTAAATAAATAAAAATCAAATAAATAAATTAAATTAAATGATTTTAATTGAATTTAAATGAGGCGAGAGAATAATGTTAGTCTCAGTTAAATGAGGAATGGTCTTTGTCTTTCGAATCGACGTTTTCTTTTATCTAATTTAGCACGGATTTGTAGAGTCATTCCATTTATACAAAGAAATCGATAATGTAAGTTGTATTGGCTTCAATCAATTGTGAGCCTCCTTTGTATATGTCGTATGAAAGGTACGTGACTAGGTAATTTTATGTAAGTATGTCTTTTTATGTGTGTAGTGAAATGGGTGTGATTGCGTCATTCTTTGCTTAATTTGAATAGTCCAATGATGTTATTGATGTATGATTTGTCTGTGTCGAGTTTTATGTGATTGGGTAACTTGAAGGTGTGTGAGGAGTTTTTGTGCCGAGTCTTAATCACAATTATTGTCAAGTTTAATGTTTAATCAATAAAATTTTTTTGAAAAGTGGTCACTTCGTTTTTGCTCTATTCAAATTTGAACAATAGAAAAAAATTTCAAACTTGAATAATAAATGGCGTTAAATCTCAGACGGAGGAAAATCGAAGCCATCAAATGCATGCTCAACTTCAATTCTATCGTCACAAAAGTGATTAATTATGAGAAATTATGGAAAAAAATCGTTGAGAGAGAGCGGAATGACTATTAGTTTAAACATCAATTCCGAGCGTGAAGCGATTCCGGATGAACCAGCAATTTATTTCGCACTGCCGACGAACGAAAATGTCACAAAAATATGCCGAGACATCGATAACGGGATATATGAAAGTTATCATATCAATTTCATCAGTCCGATCAACAAAGAGAAGCTCGAGCAGCTGCTTATTTTACCTTTCAATCAGACTCGGTCAATCAAATATCTAAAATATTCGATCAGTATACGAATTTCATTTGTCTCGAAGACGATCTATTTGTGCTACACGATGATAAAACAGAATTAATGTCCTATTCAAGAAATTCTTCTCAATCAAAAATAACAAGGAGACACGGCTTCCTGTCCAACATGCATTAATGTATTCATTAGATATGCTCGTGCTGTACCTGTAAAGAGAAAAACGGCAAAAGACATGGCTGTTGCAATTCAAATAATGATGAAGAGTATTCAACCTAAATTTATACAAACTGATTTAGGTAATGAATTCTACAATAGTAAAGTGAAGGCAATATTCGATAATTATGGAATCAAACATTATTCAGTGTTTTCAACATATAAGGCATGTATTGTTGAACGATTCTATCGCACATTGAGAGGAAAGATAACAAAATATGTAACACATATTGGTAAAAAAGTATCGTATACGGTCCTACCTAAACTTATCAAGGGGTATAATAACACTCAACATCGAGGTTTGAATGGTCTTCGTCCCGTGGATGTTACTAATGACATGTACATTGCATTACCGAGTGATGCAAAGAAATATGAGAAGCCTAAATATAAAATTGGTGACTATGTTGGTATCAGTAAAGGAAGCACAACACCTTTTATCAAGAACTTTAACAATAATTTGAGTGATGAAGTTTTTCGAATAGGTGGAATAAATACAAGACAAATGCCTGTAATGTATGAGATTATAGATGATGATGACGATGTTGTTCAAGGTAAGTTCTATACATAGGAATTACAGGTTCTTCCTAAAAAGCCTGATGTATATAGAGTTGAGAAAATCATCAAATCCATGGGTAGTGGTGAACATAAACAATATTTAGTCAAATGGCATGGATATAAAAATCCCAGTTGGATTACATCTAAAAATATAATCAAAAATCAATGAAGTATTAACATGATTTGAGAAGTGAGTATTAATTCATTAAAATATATAAACGAAATCAAGAACATTTCGAGAACATTCTTGATTGATGGATTAATTTTATATGGTATTACCTAGCAATATCTGTCGGGATACTCAACCAGACAATAGAGCAGAAAAATTCATTGTAGACTATGAGAATAGTATTGAACTGTCAGGAACATGGCAGGTGGCAATGACAGATGCATTGATTTATTACACTCCTGCAATAATACGAAATGATTCTTATATAAAATATCAAAAGAAGTCCCATGGTTTTGTAACTGAAACTGTTACAATATCGCGTAAAGGACTAATATTGGAAATTAAACCTGAAACTCTCAAATGGATATCGATAAGTATCTATAAGAAAAGACTAATATTTAAATCAAGTCATGTTTTATTACTTCATTCAACAATAATAAGGAAGCTCAAGAATGGGGTTTTACTACGGAACATAATTATACAACAACTGGAGAAAAGGAATTTATAGTAAAATCCTTTAATGAACTTTTAGAAAAAGATGTTTTGAACACAAAGGTTTCCATAAAATTTAATATCGTTAATGGTCTCATTTTGGAAACATTTGTATTTAAAGAGGATATATATAAATCTAAACAGTTGTGAGAAAGTTGAAAGTCATATCAAAACCCGATGTCAAAAAGTATTCAAGACCATTAAATTGGAAGAAAATAATATTTTATCATTCACATTCCAAGATTATATAAGAAAGCTGTTTTTGATAAACATTTAGCAATAGTTTTAGGTTTTACAAAAGCCGAATTCAATCTCAAGGATGATAAATGCGTATTCCCAATAAAATTGAATAATGCCTTCAATCAGATATACATCTATTCAAGTATTGTAGAGCCAATAATAGTTGGATCAGATCGAGTACCTCTTTTAAAATGTATTTGGATAGATGGTTCAAAAAACAAGCATGGAGAATCAGTATATTTTGCACCAGCTGTCCCCATGTATTTGCCTATTTCATCCACATGTATAAACAATATTGAAGTTAATATTCGTGATGATAGTGGGAGACTTATTGAGATTCGTTTTGGAGCAAAAATTATATTAACTTTACATTTCAAGAAAATACATGATTGATAGAGATATTGTACAATTGTATTATGGTCCTCTAGAGGGCGGTAATCGTCCATACTTTAGAGGTAAACAGTATGGGTGTAATTAAAAGGCGACATTACGCAGATATGTAATTCATATAATGAGAAAATTTGGTATACCTGTAGCAAAGATTGCTGGTAAAGCAATTTTACGTGCTAGTGAAAATATCTTGAATCGTACTAAAAAGCCTGTTGAAGCATTGAATGAAGCTGGTGCTGAGAGATTACCAGAACTTAAGTCCAATGCTAAAGGTGCTTTTCGTGAGGCCCTTTCAATAATGGATCAAGGTGGTGGAGGAAGAAAAGGAAAGGTTTAGATATAAACAAAGAAACAAAACGTATGAAAACCATATTCTCAGAATGAGTGCTAAATCGGAATTGGAAATATTTAGTCTAGCTCCACTACAAGTTGTTATAGAATCCTATGCTTTTGAAGATATCTACCCCAAAGATAGTATTAGTGGGTATAATAAATCTCATATAGAGCCGAGGATGATGTGAACAACACGTTCAAGAAGATAATAAAAGAAGGAAACTATCTTCTAGAACAAGTAATTTCTGACTATTTTTAGTGATTTTTTATTGTGATTGTAATGTATAAAAATACAATATATAATTAAGATAATTAAGATAAATTAATTAACATAAAATAATTAAGATAAAATATATGATTAAAATAAATATAGCGCCCCTACTTCGCGGATTTTCCCTTTCCGCGGGTGGTCCTAGAACGCATTAATATCAATAAGTGAGAGTGGACAGGAAACCGTGTCTCCACGATATTTTAGGCTGAGAATAATTATTTCTCATTTTACATGTCGGTTGAAAGGTGCTTTTCATTTTATTGAGCAAAACAATGAGCGGAATTCCATCTCGTTTACGCAATTCAAATTTACAAGAGTCTTCACTAACACATACAGTCTTAGTATCACTGGAAATTGTTAAATCAATTTTTACGGAATTATTTTGGTCATTAGAATCTTTTGAATTCTCAGAATCTTCACAACATGCAATAATATCGATATTTGGTATATTATTTTGTTTACAATAATTACAGTTTTCAAAATCATCGTCACTGATACTGGATGCCATTTTATTATTCAAGTTTTCCATTAATAAATTGAAATTGAACTCTTTTCCCTTTTATTTGAAATAAAGAAACACTTTTTTATCCAAATTTTTATTAATAATTTATTTATTTATTCACATTCCTTGAACTCGTTTTTGAACACCGAATCAAAACTGATTCAAAACTTGAAATTGAAAAGTTGTGACAGATGTTCAAAATTCCAGATATTCATTGCATGCAATTACATTACATAATCACACATACATGCAATCATTTACATTTACATATCATTAAACACATTCCTTTCTCACAACACACAAACACACTTACCAGACATTCATTTACATTCAACACGCATACATACACAGTGGTAGGCAGAGAGAGACAAGTCACATATTAATTACATTGCATTATTTAATGTAATTATTATTTACAATGAGGCTCACCATTTCGATTTTATTACTTGTCACTGCAATTAAATTGGCTGATAGAATATTGCCTCCTTTACTCGGCAACATTATTTCACTCTCATTAGAACTATTAATTATTTAATTATGTATTTAAATTATTTATTTTATTTATTATATATATTTTTTTAATTTGTTTATTTATTTGATTTATTTAATCATTTACTTTTAATTTAATTAATTTAGTTATATTTTTCGGAAACTAGCAAAAATGTTCGGTCAAATCACCAATTCTCCACTCCAGAGAGATTACTGTGTATTAAATGAATTTGAGTTCATATAATATGATTTATTTTTAATTCATAATTTCTAAGAGAACTTCCTTTCGATTTCCGATTCATAAATCTTAATGATAAACTTTTCAAATTAAGAAATTTAATTTTGTTTGAAATTAAAATTTATTGATCTGAAATAATAATTTTCTGATTTAGGTATGGCCTATGCTCAGTTAGTTGGAATAAAACCCGTATATGGTCTATATTTAGCATTCTTTCCAGTTTTAACTTATTTCTTTTTTGGAACATCAAGACATATATCAATTGGTAAGAAAGATTTTTAATATAGGATTTAATTGGCTTTTAGGTACCGTAGCTATCGTCAGTTTACTATCCGGAAATTTTTTAGAGCAATCAATTAATGACTTTCCACTTCGTAATAAATTTAATATATTTTTTCTTTGACATTTCCTGTAGCTATTTCAGCAAACAATATTTCAGTTACTGATACAAACGAATTAACAAAAGCAAACCGAGTAGCATCACTTACGTTATGTGTCGGAATAACCCAGGTAAGTAATTCTTTAATATATATATATATATATATATATATATATATA
>MQRK01184146.1:540-12646 GCA_001938485.1 Girardia tigrina | reverse complement strand
GCTTTTGATGGTTGATGCCTAGGCTCAGGTACTTTAGCAGATTATATAGATGTTATGTATTATGTCTATGCACGTTTTAAGTATTATATGAGTTTTGTACATGTAGTTTTTACATGTAAAGTAAAAGGTTATTTATCTTAGTTACGGTAACCAAGGTATTTGTGATTGGTAATGGAGTAAATTAGGCGATTCATGAGGTATTGTTTGATGATAAATAACATACATATATTATAGGGGTTTCAAATATCTACGAAAAAAATCGATTTTAAGCACTTTTTTGAGTATTACAGAAATGTTCGAAAAAATATATATTTCTGCTCTTTTTCGAAAATATTGATATGGAATCTGAATGTACGTATATAAATTCCTATACAAATGCATGATTACATTTTTGATATTCTGCTACCTTGCACCTCTAAAATCGATGTACTTTTTGTGTAAATCTACACATTATGCTAATTATAGGAAAAAAGTAATCAATATATGAAAATTCTAATTGCAGATTCAGATAGAGAATCAAAATGTGCATCCAACACATGATACCGATTTTTGACACTAGTACTTTTAAAAAATTTCATGTATTGATTTTTGCACTTTTGCACACGTGCAAGTTACAAAGCACAGTGTTAACACATTAAAAATGTGCGGCACAATGTGCACTATCGATTAGCACTCGAAAAATATCGAATAGCACATTTGTGCACTGTTTTGTGCACACTTTTTCTACGGTTGTTATGGATACGGTAACCGTTACTATGTTTACAACCGCCTTGAATCACTGTATCCGTTGCTAATGAAAAATGTCCCTTGGTTACCGTTTCTAGGGTGATCAGAACCGTTGCTAGGGTACCGGGAACCAATTGGAAGCGTTTCTAAGTGAGGCGGAACCATTGCTAAGGTAACCGTTGCCATGATAACGGGTGACCCCCTGGGGGGTTGTGTGGAGAATGCCCATTTTCCCCCTACTTTAACAGAATACCACGATCAAGGATCTGTTGAAGAAGTCTAAAATCAAAAAATATGCCGCGCTGTCTGAAAAGGAGCCAAAAGACTATGGGACGATTACGCGGAGAGACTGTATGTTATATATGTATTTATATTTGAATAAAAATAATAATAAAAAAATGATAATAATAATTTCAATAAACATCCTCTCCGCCATTTAGCGACAAGTAAAAAAAGACGCTTCTACTGCGCTGCTGCCGCAACTGGGAATCTGAATCTGAAAGTTGAATAAATACATGATGTCTATCGCTTAGGGATCAACAGAAAAAAGGAACTACTGAAAGAGAAATATTAAGTTAGCTCAGTTAAGTTTCATCAAGTAAAGAAAGTTTAAAATCAATGTGATGCTTGCTTAAAGATCTACGTAGCTCCACGGAAAAATTGTATTATTATAGATAATTAGAAGATTTTCACTGTAATATAAATGTTTTTCTATATAATTGTAAATTACAATATGAAATTATAAAATATTGTAATAATAATATTTTATTTTTAACAATATTATAACGAAAAAAAGAAGAGGTATACACAGATAACTCTAGCAGAAAATATTTCCTGAGATACAAAGAATAAATAAGTTACTTTGTGTAAGGAATTTTGGCCAACTCATAAATGTTTAGAATTTGTTAAAATTTAAACTAAAAACTACTGTAAACATAATGTAAAAAAAATTTAAAAGATTTGTACAGTTCAGGAAGTTACCAATATTTAGAATGCAGATTTAATCACATCAATAAATAATCGTATACAAGAAGCTTTTTTTACATAAAGCTTTTTACAATTGAATATAAAAATTAAAAATAATGGAATATAAAAAATACTAAGTGCAATCAAATGATTTTAGGTATTGATATGAAATAAAATTCTTTGATAACTTTGGAAGAATATAACATTAAATTTCTTTGAATTAAGGTTATCAGGATAAGGTATGTATAAAAATAGTGTTAAAATGTTGAGTTTTTTTATTGTATTTAGCAAAATGAAAAAACAGAACACTTTAATTATAATTTATATTTGTTTTACACAGAATATACAAAAAGAGAATTAATTGATCGCTGATCGAAATTACAATTACTCGAGGGTCTTAATGGGCCACTCGAAATATTTATTTTAATTAAAACTGTTTTTTTACTATACTTTTCAGTACACAATTTAAACTAACTTTTCAATTATTATTATTTTATTTTTTTGTTGTGTCAAATAATCGATTTTGACAGCCTTAAATAGTTTTCGTTTAATCTTTTATTTCCGATTAATTCTCGATAATTCGGATAATTATGATCAACACGATCAGATCAGATTGATCGGCACAATTTAGATATAAACTAGGGTGGGGCTTGTACAGGGTCGGGCGCTCTTTTCGGGCGACGGCATTTTTTTACAGGCGACAAATCATTCAGTCAAGGGATAACTGGATCAGGATTAAGGTTAGTTCATCAAAAAATTATACTTACACACATCATTATTACGAATGAAGAAAATATCATCAACAAAATCATCACATAGGGATAATCTCAATGTTTAGTGAATTAGTAAAATCTTTAAAAACCTTTCAACTGCAGCCTCATTCATAGTGTTATTTCAAAAATAGTAACAGTCGTCACGGAATTGAAATAACGAAATGGAATTCGTGGTCGGCAACGAATTGCTTGAAATCGGTAATGTGCAGAGCCTCCATCCATTTGAAAAGACGTTTCTCTTATGGCTCAATCATAGATACTTCTTGTTTCACAAAACTGTCAAAGAATACAAAAGGATTTAGCAGGAAATTGTTGTGGTTCTCAGCCATAGCTACCACTCTGCCTCGACGGCTTTCAGCAGCAGTAGCCACACCATTAGAGAATGCTTTATAGACAGAGGATCAATTACTGCCATTTGTTTTTGCAAGCTTCAGGTCTTCGATAAATGGGGATAGAGCCGCAATGGCATTACCCACGCAGTTTAACAGGGAAAGATTATCAGAGCTATCGAGCTGGCACAAATGCTTCTTCAAGACGGTAAGTCGATCAAATACACTTTTCCACCGAGTCTGGCAGTAACGTTTTAAAATGCCCCTCTAAATATACTCCACTTGAATATGCAGGGATGTTTTCAGGAATTCAACTTTGTTGAGGGCATCGCGAATAATTAAGCTCATCACGTAGGCCGCACACCGAAGGGGAAGGACAGTGGGTTACTTTTTGAAAACCCTTACCATGCAACAACAATGCATCTGGCATTGTCAATCACGTTACCACAACGGTGATTTAAAAATTGTCCAGCTGAGTGAGAACATCAAGTATGCTGTACGAAATAGATGCTGCGGTTGTGTTAACACGAAACTGCGCATGAATATAGGCTTAGATGGTTCGCAAGAGAAGAAAAAGACAATAGTCATATGTTTTGTACTGTGTCACTAAGATTTTCCATCCATTAAAAGCCACTGTTTTCCAGTCTTCAAAAGGATTTTCCACCAAATCGTCTTTGATAGCGATAGCCATGTGGCGAAGATGACCTCGGACATCACCAAGATTTATGGTTGCTAAGCCAAAACCTTGGGAAATAACAGGGTCATCGAAAGATTGTAGAGGCAGAGTGTGTCGACTGCACGCTAGTGTTAACACACATTTTTGTGCTGCGGACAAGACAAGACGATACTTCTTTGGTGGAGGTCTTATAAATCCTGTCGACGCAAGAGTTGACTGGTTTGATTTCATTTTCTTCTTTTCCTTTGCTTGGGACACCTTTAAATGTTTGCTATCCATATGCCATTTTAAACTGCGGATGCCGGTTTTTTGTATTTGTACTCGAATTTCGATCGACACATCTTGCAGGAGGCTGAATTATCTGCGATATCGATGTCTTAGAAGTGTGAGTATGTGACACTATTGGGAAGAGAGCGAATTACTTCCGCCTCGGATATCTTCTCCATATTTTTTTAAACAAATATTTACGATTTGTTTTTTATAAAAAATCCCAACATTCGACAACAAATTTTAAAAATGAAGCGTTTAAACAAAGTATATCATAATAATTATCATTATAATTATTAACAATTTTATAATGTATTTATCTCAAATTTTCAAATTGTTGATAAGGATGTATGATATGTAAATATATATTTTCTTCCTAATTCGAACTCGTCTAACCCCTTTTATTTATATAAAAATATAAAAATTTATTTTAATATGCAAATATTTACAATTCACATATAATAAATTTTTGTTCATATTAAATTTTAATAAAAATAAAATATAAATTAAAATAAAATATAAATTTTACAATATATTCCTAGTAAAAATAACTGTTATAAATTTCGAAGTTTAAAGTTTAATAAATTCAAAGGTAATTAATGCAAGTTTAGGAATTAGATCCAAATGAAAAAAATCCAGGAAGTTTCAATTAATATAAAAACTCATTAAAACATTTTACAAAAATAGATAGGTAAAATTAGCACGAATTAGCTTTAATTATTCCTATTTTAAAATAATTATAATTAAATTCGGTAAAAGAACAATTTTAATAAATAATAGTATAGCATTTATAATTCAGTATTTTTAGGCATAATAAATCTGGTAAAAAACGCAACAAAAGAAAGGTTCCTCAAAAAATTGTTTGAATAATTATTAATTGTTATAGAGATAAAGTTTTGCGTTCTTATGAATCCAATTATTGATTAAGAACCCAACATTTTAAATGAGAGTAGTTCAGTAATTATGTTTCAGCTATAAATAAGTTTTCTTGATAAAATATAATTATTTTCTTGTTAGTTTACTTGACTGTAATTTTCTGTAATGTTAAAACTGCATATTCATTTAATATTTATGAGTTAAATTAGAGATAAATATATTAGGTAAAGTATTGGTACGAGAACGACTTACATTAGTCTTCTTCGCTTATATTAGTGGATCTGACAAGCATATCTTTGTCATAGAAAAATCGATCAGACCACTGTGGTTTAAAAGATTAACAAATGTACCGCTATCATATTTTACAAATTCGAACTCGCGGATGACAACTGACTTTTTCTCCCATATTTGTGACACATTCTATGTCGACATGCAAAAAAAGAATAGACTGGTAATTCTTATTGTTGACAATACATCATGTCATAAATTTACGCCACTCGCAAATATAAAACTGTTGTTTCTACCTCCAAACACCACATCATCCCATCAAGTATCATTACCGCACTGCAGTGATGAGGTACATTCCCTGCGTTATGGAGAAATCTGGCAAAGATGCAATTGATGTAACTCGAGGAGTGGATGTGATGCGGGCGATGCAGTTGATAAAAACTGTGTTTCAACTTTTATCTCTTATCACTATCAATAATTGCTTCCGAAAAGCTGGTTTTATCGCTAAGGTTGAGCTTCAAGACGATTGTCTGGAAAGTGAGTACACTACAGATGACAGTTTGTCAAGGCCATAACATGAAGATATTTCTATTGATGATGATCTTGAATGCAATGAAGAAATGATTGACACTGAAATCTGCACTGAAAAGAGAAGTGTTGATGGCATTGAGCACATTGCACAGCTATCTGCAACAAAACTGCATCGAGTATGACTCTTTTTTCGATGTAGAGAAAAAAGTTCTGGTGTCAATATTGTCTAAGCAGGTCCAGACTAAATTGAACGAGTTTTTCACGAGACAGTAGACAGCCAAAGTACTAATAATGAGCATACAAAAGAAATCAAATTGTAATAAAATAATGAAAAATATAATTGGTTTATTTTTCTTTTCTAAAATATGTATTATAAATTTGTTTGTATTTCTTTTATATTTATAAAATACAATTTATACACATATTTTTTATTATTATATATTAATATATCGAATACTATTGAAAGAAATTAGAGGGTAATGAGAATTCAAAAATGATATCCTATCAGCCGGAATCAAACATGCTTTGTAAATTGTATATTATAAAGTTTTCAGTATGGCCCGGTTAATATGACAGTCCGGTTAATGTGACATCAACGTCAAGCCCCGACAACGTCACACTAACCGAATTCGACTGTAGAATAAAATTAAAATTTAAAGTATATAAGAGGAAAAATTTATTCAGAAGTGTGAGCAGTAAAAGGACTAAAGAAAAGATAAAGAACAGAAGAAGAAAAATTATTTAATTGCAATTATTTAATTCACCTTTAAAGATTGGAATTCAAAGAATTGTAATCAATAATTTAATCACACCACCTACATCAACTTTTTCACTGATTTAATTAGGCTACCTACATTGATTAATTTGGTGTAAAATTATAAAAGTGTGATCATTCAACATACTAATCAGACACAAAAAATCAGATTCATTGAAGCTTGTGGACGGTATGACTGTTTGCCAAAAAAATCGAATTCATTAGAGTCATAAAGTGCTCAAAAGCTGAAATTTAAATTATATATCTTAATAACTATATTTTTCTATATTTATCCTAATTGGTGAGAACATAAATTATTCCACCTTTTATCTAAAATCCGAATTAAGAGCTAAGATTCTTTCTCATTTTTTTGATTAAATATCAGTGTAAATTATACATAATAAATATATTTTTATAAAAGTAATCTTCCAAATAGCAACTATCCAAGAGCTAATGGTAAAAGTGATAGGAGACTTGAATTGGAAAGAAGCAGTAGTACTTTGTACGATATTTTGATTTTTGCGAAAAATAAAGAAGAGCATATGTAAAATTGAAGACGTTCATAGGATGCTGCGTCATACCAGCAGTCAAAATATTTATAACTATTTGAAAGATGATTTCGATATGGTCAATATGTGAAAGGTAATGAAGAAAATTGTAAAATAATGCACAAACTGTCAAAAGAAAAAACTTTAGCAACGAAAAAAAATGAAAGTTATATTAAACAATTTGCTGATGAATTATTTCAAAAGTATATTTGGATTTTTGCGGACCATTTGTAAAAAAATTTAATGGATATCAGTACATAACGGCTATAATTTTTCATTTTAGCAGGTATATTAATCTGAATACGGTATCTCACCAAGATGAAAAACTGCAAGGAAGGTATTACTAGACAGATAGATATTGAAATTAGGACCACAAAAAAATCATATTCATGAGGTAAAGCATTCGAATTGATATTCTTCAAAGATGCTGTGATGGAAAATTCGGAATGTTGTAAATTTGTTGTTTGTATGCTGTTTAGATTTGTGACTCTCCTACTTAGATGGACTTGATATGTTATTGATTGATTATTTGAATCTATTGAAATTAATTTAATGATATTAATTTTTCAGTACTAATTAATTAATGTTTTTTAATTATGAATTTTAATAATATTTTTAGTAAACGATTTTAACTTATTAAATTTAATATATTTTAAAAATTAATGTTGATTTTAAAATTATATAATGTCTTTTTATCCAATAAAATTATAAGAAATTAAAAGTTATTATTAAAATTTTCCCATTGATTGTTTTTTTAGATTTGAATACAAAAACAAAAACTATATCAATCAAAGAAAGATGCTGACTGAGAATTGTTGTGAAGAATCTGTTTGTGTTGTTAATAAATGTTTACTGAAGAAATTTAAAGCATAAAAAGTCTACCCCAGCCCTTATCATTACAAAACTAAAAGAATCATTGAAAGAAAATTTTGAACAAAGACACTATAAATATAAAGATAAAAGATGAAGCCCACAAAAATTGGACGTAAATTTTGCCAGAAATATAAATTATGCTGAATAGCACAATTCAAGCTACTACAGGGACCTCACTTGCAGAAATGATATTTAATTGAAAGCCAAGACATTGGTGGAAAGTTAGCAACAAACAGAGTTATAACAAGAAAGAAAAGAGTGAAAATAAGATAGAGAAAAAATGAATACTTCATAATAGGGACAAAGTGTTGATAAAGAAGAAAAATCCAACAAATGAAGATATTGAAAACAAGAAAAAGTTCTGAATTGGAATTAGAGGATGGTAGAATTTTGATCAGGAATATAAAATGGCTAAAGCCATTTAAATCGAGGAGGTTTGGAGGAATATTTGGAATATTGAGGTTTTGCATTTGAATTTTGTGTGTTTATTTTGGATTGTATCTCTCTTTCTCATAGGAATGATCAATATTTTTGTTAGGAATTAAAAATGCTATGAAAATTTTTGAAAGAAGGTTATATTAAATATATACAATTTAAAATTTTTATATAATGAAATATGTAACGTTTGAAAAAATAAAATTACTAAAATTAAGATGATCAATTAAATTGCTAATAATAATATTTTTTGAGAGTTTTTAATATAATATAAAAAAGTAAAATGTATAATTTTTATATGTGGAACGATTTTACAAAAATTAATAAAATTGAACGAAAAGATTAAATATTTTAAAATGTTATCGTAATTTAAAATTGATTTATAAAAGTAATGAAAAAAATCAAATATGAATATTTATAAGTATTTTTATTTATATCTGTTTAAGATTTATGAAACAAATTGTTTCTCAAAAAAATAATAAGTTTGTTTAAATATTAGATTTAAACATTTTTTGTGTGTTATAATAAAAGTTTTGATGTCAGAAATATCTGATAGTAATAATTCCGACGATTTTCCAAGAACCTCTAATAATTTTAATTCTCATTATCTTAAACTAATCAAAATTAGATTTAATATTAAAGTTTATTTTTAATCTATTATGATTGTAAATTTTAAATGATTTTATTAGTTTTTTTTCAAAGTTGTAAAATATTAAATCAAATAAATATTTTAAATGATAACTAGTAATTTTAATTTTAACCAATAAAAATAATAGTAAATATTTTTAACAGAATGTGTAGATTCAAGTTAGTTTAGGTTTTGGAATGAAAATTATTACCCTTTGATCGATGAATATGAAAGAAAGCACTTCTACGGATTGTCATAAAAGTGATCCAAATTGTAATTGTAATAAATGTATAAGTTCTCTTAACAATGCTATTTGAAAAATAACTGACTTTATACATTTAAAATTTCAACTTCAATGACAGTTATCTTTAATGGTTCAACTGGAGACATGAAATCGGTATTTTTTAGTTGTGTTGAGGTTCATTCAGCCTCCGAATCAAATGAAATGATGCCATTGTTATCAAAGGACACAACCTACGGAAAATATTCAAAGCGTTACAAACAGATTTGGACAAAAAATTTAGAAACTTTACTTTGTTCTCATTAACAAAATAGATGCTAGTTAGCATCAGGTAAAGATTATCTTATTCACATTGGTGTTGCATGTAATTGTTTATTATCTGTATTGAAAACTCAATTATATTATTCTTTGATGTATTCTTATTTTTATTCTTGTCATAGAACAAATAATGCACGACATTCATATTTGCACGAAAAGCTAACGTAATAAAATCATTTAAAATAATTCGACCATATGCTTCAGCTTGCCGTTTTCTGCCCTCTCTTGTGAGATGACGATTTAACTATAGTCAATATTTACGAATAATAAGATGATGTACTGGTTCCACTGGGATCATTGTCGATTAACGCGTTCAAAGGGTTAACAAAGCCTCATCCTGCAATTTGCGTACTATTAATAAATTCCAAAGTGGGAAATATGGTGATTAAAAACGGGTTAGGGCAGCGATAGTAATTCGAAAAGTCGTGGTAAAATCAACAATTTTTTCACATAATTTTTTATTCAAATAATAATCGAATCAAAACTCATTTTTATTTGATAATTTCCTTTTTCATAAATTTCATTTGACCTTGACTTTTGTTTAAATTAACTAATTTGTCATTTCTGAAATTGATGTGCAAATTTAACTATTTACAACATTTACGATACCGTCGATATTTTGCTTTGAATTTAATTGTCATTTTAGATTGAAATAAGCGACTTTGTGAAAGGAGTCTTCTGCGTCGGCGGAGCGTTCTTGCTACAATTTTCTCTGGGAACAATCTACACTTTCGGTTCGACTTACTCGCGCTTTATTCATTTAATGTGTATGCATCAGGCAACATCAGCCCGTACATCGTGTCCTACTTAAAATATCGAACAAGTAACACGTGGTTAAATGGCGGTTACATGGTTTGGATATTCTCCACGGCCGTTTTCTCACAGGCCTTCACCATGTCCTTGGGGGGTCTTTTGGAAAAAAAGATTGGGGCTCGTATAACGTGTTTAATCGGCAGTTGGTCAATGAGGTTATTTCTTTCCTGCTTTTGTTATAATAAATAATATTTGTTGACATGATTTCAGCTTAGGAACCATCCTTACTTATTACACCGTTCAATATCATCTTCTGGGAGTAATTTGTACGTACGGTTTGATTTTTGGAATGGGAACTGGGTTAACATATTCAGTGGCCGTAGCAGCCCCAATGAAGGTTAATAAAATTATTTTTATCTATCTTTATCTATTTAAATAATAGTGGTTTCCCACACGCCGCGGACTGGTGACTGGAATTGTAGTTGGAGGGTACGGGTTGGGATCTTTGATATTTAATCTAGTACAAACTAAGATCATCAACCCTAAAAACATTTCGCCAAATGCCACAACCCCGGACGGCAGGTAAATAAAAATAATTGATGAAAATTGATAAAAATAAAAATGATTATTAAAAATAATGTTAAAGTATATTGAAGTAAGAGTCGTCATGTGAGATAAGGATATGCGAACAGTATCTATCGATTATTCGTAAAAAACAATTATCGTTAAAATTTCAGACAAACATCTCTCAAATTTTCTATTCTGCAATGGCCAGGAAATTATTTCTCTTTGGTCATTGAATATTTTCTACAATACCTGACAACAAATATCAGAGCAAGGCAGAAATAATTGAGCAAACAGACATTACCGATTTGCAGGGGCAAGAAGAGAGAAAATTAGAATCTCATCTCGCACGGGCGGCCGTGTCAACAATGATGGCGTGTCGCGACTGTGGCTGTTTCTTCTGCAAAATGTCTGGAAATTAATTTCCCCTAAAGAAATCAATGATATCAAATTTTGGGAGAATATTCAAATCAGATATTTATTTTATCTTTTTATATAAAATCCGTAATATCTTACTCTGAAAAACGTAAATATTTTAAAATTTTCCTGGGAAAATAGACATTGATATACTAATTTTATATGTTTTTACGACTCTTTTAAAGTTTGAAGAGTCGTTGTCTAGTTTCATAGGACTTATTTATGATAATGCCGAGTATAATTTGGGTCGTCTATTTGTGAGAATCAGTTATTTTCACTATTTTAATATAAATTTTCGTTAGGTGAATATTTTATAATATAAATAATAAACAAGAAAAATATTAAGAAATTGAGAAAAAATAAATTTTCAAAAATTTTTAAATTAGATATTTTTTAATAAAATATTTTTGTTTCACTTTACGTTGAAATAAGGAATGTCGAAAGAGAAATAATTTGAAATCCACTAAGAAAAGAAGGAAAAAATATATATTAAATATGATTTAAGAAAGAAAGCTGTTGCAAATACATAAATAAATAACGACAGCAGTACCTTATATAGTGCCATATATACATTCAAATGAGAAGTTTCCAAATTATTTTATTTAAGTTCCCTCTCGAATCGGAGTCCTACTTCTATGAACTTAACCTTTCTCATTAAGTAAATAAATTTATGTATAAATTGAAATAAATATAAATTTTATAAATGTTAGGGATTCTTTTTGGTGAACTGTAAATTTTTGATATTTTAAAATTAAAAATCATATTTATATTTGAGATAAATTAAAAAATAATATTTTACTAATTAAATTGAAAGAACTTTTGAAAGAAATTATATAAAAAAATTTAAGTTTATAGATGATATTTTTACTAATTAAAATGAAATAAGTTTTATAAAAAGTATAGTGTAATGATAATATTTTATTAATTAAATTGAAAGAACTTTTATAAAAAATTAGGTTTAAAAAATCACAATTAAAATAACAGTTTCAGAGTAAAAGAATATTGTAAAGAAGATTTTGATATATCTTGTAACACTTTTAAAATAAAATACATAATGTTTATTGAATATTCTAAAATCAAGTTCTAAAATAAAAATCATAATGTTTTATTAAATTTAATTGTCAACGGAAATTCTCATTAAAAATAATTTATAATTGAATTTTTACAGGACATGTCCATTAAAATAATTTTAAAGATCTAAAT
>MQRK01184136.1:1285-18853 GCA_001938485.1 Girardia tigrina | reverse complement strand
AAACGATATCAAGGAAGAACAGATTATCAAAGGAGAACCCAAGGAGATAGCCGACAATTCTCAGATGCACAAACGAAAAGCTCAGGAAACTGGAACTCAGACGACTACAGAAGAGGGTTCGAAAGAGGAAGACAGATCGGGATGATGGAGAAGGAAGAATACGGAGGAGAGCGAGAACATATAGAAAAAATGAATTGTGCTGAGACGACGAGGAACCGATCTTGGCACTGGAGTAAGTTTTCAGGCGCATGAACCAGATCATATAAATTATATATATAGTAGTAGTAATATAAATTATATAAATAAAATAAATAAAGTTGATATCAATAATATAAATGCTAAAATTAAGAAAAATAATCAAAAAGAACAAAGTGAACCAAAACCCCATCAGGAACCAGAAGTAAGTCAGAAAGTAGTGAAATTTAAAAAAAAAGAATCATTTGGTGATAGAGAATTGCTAATAATTAATAATTGTGAAAATGTTCCAATTACATACGATAAATTACAGGGCCTACCGAGTGTAAAAGTTAGAATAGAAAACATAGAAATCGAATGTTTACTGGATACGGGTGCAGCGTTGAACGTTATGACGGAAGGAATATTAAAAACTTAAATAACATAAGGATGGAACAGACAAATCAGAGATTGACCGCAGCAAATGGACTACAAATTGATGTCAGAGGAGAAATAGAAACGATAGTAAAGATTGGAAATAAGGCCGAAAAAATAAGATTTGTAATAGTGAAAAATTTGAGACCAGAGATGATTTGAGGAATACCATTGATGAAAGATTTCGGAATAGAATTGCAATGGAAAGAGCGGAATTATCAAGAAACAGAGAGAACTAACATATGTGAAATCGAAGATAAATTTGGAAAAGAAATCACCAACGAGAATCGCGTTCAAGAGGCATTAAAAGTGATAGATACAAAGAACGATAAAACACCAGAGAAAATAATTCACGAATATGGAGGAGTATTTATGGCAAAATATTGGGATATAGGTCGTACAAACTTGCTACAACACCGAATAGAGACAACAGGGGACCCATAAACATAAAACCGAGAAGACAGCCGGTACATCTGGAAGACAAACTAGAAGAAGCTATAAAAAATTTGGAGAAAAACGGAATAATAAAACAATGTAATTCTGAATGGAACACACTAATAGTATGCGTGTGGAAAAAGGACAATGACGAAATCAGATTATGTCTGGATTTTGGATAGTTTAATCGAATCACTAAGCGCCAAGCTTTTCCAATGCCGAATATAGCTGAAATGATGGATAGATTACATGGTACCAAATATTTTAGTACAATAGACTTAGGGAATGTATACTATCAAGTAGAATTGGACAAAGAATCACAGGAAAAGACGGCGTTCTCCACCATGACAGGACAGTTTTGTTTTAAACTGATACCTTTTGACATAGCCGCAGCCCCAAGAACATTCCAAGAACTGATGACAAAGGTGTTACAACCAATAAAGAAAGGGGCATCAGTTTATTTGGATTACATACTAATAGCGACAAGTATAAAGGAAGAACATTACAAGGTGATAAGAGAAGTATTTGTGAGGATCCAACAAACAGGTCTAAGAATAAAACCTGCGAAATGTAAGATTTTGCGACCGGAAGTAAAATTTCTGGGACACATAATAAATGACCAAGGGATACAGACAGATCCAGAAAAGATTGCAGCGATAGAAAATTTTCAAAGGCCTAAATGTATTAAGAATTTGAGAAGTTTTTTAGGAATTTGCAACTATTATAGAAGGTTTATTAAAGGATAAATAAAGAAAGCCAAAGTATTAGAAGGAATGTGTGGTTTAAATAAAGAAAAGTTAATCTGGACGGATGCATGCGAAATAGCGTTTAAGGACATGAAGAAAGCACTGATAACGGCATCAATACTGAGCTTCCCAAATTTCGAAAAACAATTTATTCTAGATACAGATGCCAGCTTTGATAGCATAGGAGCGGTACTGTCACAGATAAGTGATTCGGGGAAAGAGCAAGTAATAGCATATGGATCACATTCAATGTCAGCACATGAAATAGGTTATTGCATAACAAGGAAAGAACTTTTGGTAATTTTTTATTTTTGCCAGCATTTCAACCATTATCTGTACGGGAAGAGATTTAAACTGAGAACGGATCATAAAGCTATAATGTTCATGTTTTATACAAAGAAACCCTTAACGGCTCAATTCCAAACATGGATGAATAACTTAAGTAGTTTGGATATTGAAATAGAATATAGAAAGGGAGAGCTGCACAGCAACGCTGATATGTTATCAAGACAGAATTGCGACAGATGTACACAATGCTAAATGGAACACGAAGAAGCGAAAAAAGGAAAAAACAAGACGAGATTATTAACAGTGACTACGAGGAGTAAATCCAGAGTGGGTATGAAAGAACGGATACCGAAAGAAAAAAGAAGCGATCTTATCATGCAAACACATAAATTATTGTGCCATGCGGGAGCCGAAAAAGTATACGAATATCTGAGGGACAAGTTGGACATGGAAGAAGAAAAGAAAACGGTAAAAGAGGTGTTAGGATCATGCATGGAGTGTCAACGAACAAAGACAATAACCACAAAAACAAAGGAAGAAAACATAAAAATAACAACGTCAGAAATATTTGAGAAAGTTTATATTGACATCTGCGGATCATGGAATGAGACAGTAAGAAAAAAATATACATCTTGGGAATAATTGACCATTTCAGTAAATACGTGAGCTTGACAAAAATTAAAAGACAAGATGAAGAGACAATAGTACGAATGATATTACAGAAATAGATATTAAAATTTGGAGCACCAAAAGAGATCCACGTAGACTGCGGGAAATGTTTCGAAGCTAAAAAAGTAAAAGAAATGTTGGAAGCAAAATGTATCGAATTGATTTTCTCTAGCCCATATCATCATAGCACAAATGGGATAATTGAAAGACAATTTCGGACAATACGAGAATTCATACAGGCAAGTTTGAAAGAAAGAAATGTTACAAGTTGGGCAGACATATTACCGGAAGTGGAATTTGCTATAAATGCAACAAAACAAAGGACGATAGGGTGCAGTCCAGCAGAAGTCGTATTTGGGAAGAAAATAGATAGACAAAAGTGGTTTGATAACAGCAAAATAAACCGGGAGGATACCAGAATAAGACTAAAAGAGAAAAACAAACCGGAGGTAAATGTAACGCGAAGAATTTATAAGGTTGACGAAAAGGTCTGGATTCAAAAGGAAAATAGAACGAAAGGAGAAGATAGATTCGAGGGCTCTTATGAAATCATAGAAAGAATTCACGAAATAAGTTACAAGATGAAAGACATAAATGGTAGACAACTTATTCGAAATGTTGAAAAATTCAAAAATTATAAAAACGAGTTGGATTTTTAAAAATTTTAAAAGCGAGGAACACCTCAAACGAATTGAACATGTATTTAGCAGATGAAAAACCTTCCAAAACCTATGCATGGATTTCTGCGGACCGTTTAAAAGAAATATTAATGGATATTAATACATAGAAATATTAATACATACTAGCGATAATCCATCAATTTAGCAGATACATAAGTTTAAATGCCGTTACCCATCAAGACGAGAAAACCGTAAAAAAAGTATTACTAGACAAATAGATTTGGAAATTCGGACCACCAAAAGAAATCCATGTCGATAGAGGAAAAACATTCGAATCAGCACTTTTAAAAGACACAATCAATAAGTTTAAAGCTGAAATAGTATATTCCAGCCCCTACCACCACAATACCAACGGAATCGTGGAGCGATAATTCAGAACAATTAGAGATGCCATAAATATACGAATGAAGGATGAAACTCACAAAGACTGGACGGAAATTTTGGCAGAGGTAGAATTTATGTTAAATAGCACAATTCAAGCTACTATAGGCGTCTCACAAGCGGAAATAATATTTGGCAGGAAGTTAAGACATTGGTGGAAAAGTACCAAGGAAGAAAATGTCAGGAAAGAAAAAATCAAAAATGTAATAGACACAAATCGAACTTTTCAAGTTGTTGACAATGTGTTGATAAAGAGAGAAAACATAACAAAAGAAGAAGATTGATATCTGGGTCCGGCAACAATAAAGAACCGTAGACACGATAGAAGTTATGAATTGGAATTAGATAGTAGAATTTTAATAAGGAATGTAGAATGGCTTAAGCCATTTAAATCGAGGGGGATGTGAGGAATATTTTTGAATGGTGTTCATTCTGTGTTGTTTGGTATATTGTTTTAGGATTGTGTTTCTCCCACCAAGATGGAAGATTGATATTTTAAATATTTTAAAACGTCGGGTTGTTTAATCAATTATTAAAATTTAAATAATCACTTTAAAATTAAACTAATATTTCAGATATAATATTTTAATAATATTTTCTTAAAATAAATAAAAATTATTTTAAATTTAAAGTATAAATTATTTTTGTAATAATCAAATTGTAATTTGAATAATAAAACGTTAAAGAATATTAGTAAAGATTATCAATCAAGAATGATGACGAGCTACGCAAGTTTTGCGGAGAAATGTTCTAGTGACAATTCAAATTGTGATATAAATAAATGTAAAAAAATCCAATTAATGTTCTTAATAAACATCTTTATTTTTTCAGGAAAATTTCTAATTCTTTAACCTCTGGATCATTTAAATTTCTGTGTTTGATCAACAATGAATTTTGATCCATATTTTCTCGTTTGATTTCAGATTCACATTCATTTTTAATCTTTTTCATCATTGCTGCATCCATCAGCAGTTTTTTTTGTTTTTGTTAACGTTTTCCTCTTGATCAAAGCAAGTCTCTTTTGCATCATCTCCCAAATTTGTTTCATCTTGTATTGCTTCTTTGATTATAGATTTCACACCAACATTTTTCAATGCATCGAGATTTACATTTTCTTCGTTTTGAGCCGTTTCAAGACACTTCAAATTTTCTGTAAAAATTAAATTTTCATTCGCTTCACATGTGATCGTGAACTCGTTTTCAATCGCATTTTCAATATTCGCTGGCGCTGAGAAATCATTCTCCTTCACAATTTCAACTCCACTGTCGGTCAATTTCTGATAATTCAAAGGTTCCTCACAACCCATCAACGTTTCCTTTTTTTCCCATTCAACCAAACAATTTTTAACGCTTTTAACTATTGTAGTCATTCCATTTGATTCCGAATTTAATATTTCTAGATCACAAAATTTCAATGCTTCTTTCGTCATTGTTTCACACTTCAATGAATATTTCGATTCTTCAACTTCATGACATTTTTCTTTTTTCATTGAATTCAAATTTTCATTTATTTTTTTGTAAGTAGCGTTTATGCCACTTTCATTATTTTCAAATTCAGAATTCATAATTTTACACCACAATTTATTAATATATCAACAATTCACATATTTAAACAAATTTTCCTGTTAATTCAATTATTTTGCCACAAATTAATCTATTAAATTCTTTTCTATTCAATTTTTAAAATCTTGCAAATTTTAAACTTTAAATTTAATAAATAATTTTCACATTAAAACTAAAAATTTATTTTAAAATTTATTTAAAATTGTTTCATAACTTCTATTAAAATATATAAATTGTTATGACTGTAGAAATATTTTTATTTATAAATAAATATTTAATATTTAATGGTTTTCTCATCATTTTTAATTTAAGATATTTAATAGATACATTAAAAAACATATTTTTTATTTTTAAATAAGTATTTAATTTTTTTTCTTTTATTATATCATTTTTAATTTTAAAATATTTAATAAGCATTTTAACATTAAAATATTTTATCTTTTACATTAAAAAAAATAAATTATTTTGGCGAGATGCAAATTTAAATTAACACCTCATATTTTTAATTCTTCAAGTTTACTCTTCTCCACTCTTCTATTCACCTCCAATTCATCATCCTGAATCCCAGAAATTAGCACCCTTCTCATTTGTTTTAAGAAAAAGGTATAGATAAAATTAGCTTGTTCTGAGTTATGTTCTGCAGTTATCTTGCAAATACACGTCCACCCTAACGGTATGAGATGGGCCACCGGTTCTCCTGCTTATCGTTGAACTTGTTTTATCGCCAACTGTAAACTAGAAGAGTTACGTCAATCAGGATGTCTACCTGCTTTCTCTTCCCCATTAGTGAGAATCTAATGTTCTTAAAGTGATTCCAACTTGATTTTAATTTTCTCTAATCTGTCACGTCTAACAGACCTGTCACACTATCCCCCACGAATGCTGAAATAGTTTGGCCTGATCGTTTCCGCTTGTTAAATATTTGAAACTTTACTCTTTCTGTTGACAGCAATTTGTTAGTGCTACAGAACTTGCACGTTTATATCCTCCTTTTGACAGCAGAGTTCTAAGTCGTCTGCAAGAGAATGATTTATGTATGTCTCAGTGTTTACGTCGTTCAGGAGAAAATTTGCCTTGAAAGTCTTGTGACCGTTTGAGACATACACTCTCACTGTTCTCAAAACTACATATTTTCCTTTCTCGTTCCAACGTGAATTTTTTTTGACGGTTGTCGAAGTACACTCCTTCCGTTCGGTTTCCGTCGTGTTAAAGTCATCTTGAACTACCGGAAGTTTCGAATTTCTGTGGAGATATCGACAATTTTCCATCTTACATATTCCATTCAAAACATTTCTGCACAGTTCAGGGTGTCTGAAACGACAACCTTTGCCGAACCTGCAATAACCCTTCTAATAATTCCAAGAAATTCCCTAGTTACGTAAAAAGCCGTCCTTTTCGGCCCCTTGAAGACTTATGTTCGCTTTCCCATATTCGACAGTCGTAGATAAGAAGACTTTTTGTCGCTCGTTATTCACCATTATCTTCTTACCTTTTTCAGCACTCAACATTCATATTCCTTGGATTACCTCTGACGTCATTCTTCTAATTGCTGCTACTCTTGTAAATTACAAGATCTTGTAAATTACAAATTAATTGTAATTTACAAGCTACTCTTGTAAAGTCACCATTCCCTCTTCGAGATTCAAAGCTTGGCATTCTAATAAGATCGCATTATTTCTAAAAATGTCACATTAATTCTAAAAAAAGACATTTGGCAGACCAATTTCTACTTTACTGTAATGCAATTGACTGATACTCTTATGTGTACATGCATAAGAAGGTGTACCTTTAATCGTATGTCATTTTTGTACACTTTTATCAGTTTACATTATGGGTCGAAAAGTGACATTTTCAGTGATTTTTACACAAAAAGGAATGTCACAAAGTGCAATATCTTCAAAGCTACATATTTCACAGTCCTCTGTATACAAATGCCTGGCGAGAATAAAGGAGCTCGGCAAGTTAAAAGCAAGAAAACGATCAGGACATCGTCAAGTCACCAGCCATAGAACTTATTCTATTATTCGCCGTATTGTTGTTGCTAATCCCACAGCCTCAGATACTTTCATAGCAACACAGTTACCAGTAGCAGATACTTACAGTATTCATACGATTTGCAGAAGGCTGACTAACGATTTTAAATTTAAGGCATATTGCCCTGCTTCCAATACCTTGTTATCCTCTAAAAAATGTCAAAGATCAATTTCTGTTCTGCCGGACACATTGTCAATGAACAGTGACTGATTTGGCGCAGGCGATGTTCTCTGATGAATCAACTATCCGCCAGTTCAATCGTTATGCCTCGCATATTCGTTAACATTCTGGTGAGCGGTTAAACCGCCGATACACTATTCCTATAGTTCAACATTCTCCGCTTGTCATGATATGGGGAGTGATTTCTGTACGAGCACCATTGGATCTTTGATTTCTGCCTGTGAAAGTGACTGTTAATTACGTTTTTTAGGGACATATTCTCGAAGATCGAGTAATTTCTGGTATAGAAGCGATACATTGCACTATTTTTCAATAGGAGGGGGCTTCTTACCACACAAGTAAATATATTAGAATGTGGTTTGACAACAACAACATATAACTTCTACATCTGTGGCCAGGTTCCTCACCAGATCTCAACCCCATCGAAAATTGCTGGTTCAAGGACAAATCAGAGATCTCCAAATTGGAATCGACATCGTTACCTGACTTGATTACAAAAGTCAAATCAGTCTGGGCCACCTTCATCATACCAGACTTTTGCATGCAATTAGTTGCATCTATTCCACACCGCATTAATGCTGTCCTCAAGGTAAAAAGCGGTAATTCAAAATAAAGAGGTTCGCTAAATCTCTCTATTTATGTTCATAATTATGTTTTGAAAGGATTTATTCCATTCACAAAAATATAGGAGTCAGTACATCAAAGTGTTGTCCTCTAGAGACTTAAATGTTAATTTTACAACAATGATTCTTATATTATGCTCGCAGCTGTATACTGGTAATATTAAAATTATATTTAGGTAATCGTAAATGTGTTTTAAAGTAGGGATCAAGATATATAAAAATCGATATTAAAATTTGGTAGTTTTAGTGTTAATCAGACGTTAAGAGATGTGGACAGTGTCCAGTGGACACTCAAACATCAAACAGAACATTCTCGTAGTACTAATAATATTATCACAGATAATCAAATTTCGCAATACGTCAACTAAAAATATCCTAAGTATCCAAATATAATAAGTTCCATTTAAAAATTAACTAAATGTAATAAAATAAAAGTAATAAAAGTATAATACTTTGGTATTATTTTTGCATTGAATTTCATAGAAGTTAAGGTAATGCTCATAAAAACTACAGGGAACGAATGTTGGGAGGTTAATAATAATGTCAATGAAAGGATACGGAATGTAATTTTTATAAGAAAGGTTACGGTTCTAGAAACATAAGAAAATGGATGGATGAATAAGGATTTGGACTAAGACTATGTAAAAAAGGTTGACTTAATTTGGAGAGAGTATATATGTGATGTATGGAATCAGCAAGATGATGTCGATGAGATGAAAAAGATAATTTACTCTTTGAATATTTAAATATTTCTGAATTAATTAATTTTTACTTTCCTTAATAAAACTGGTTTTTGAGATTTTTTATAAAAGAATGAATTATTTCCTATTGTGCCCTTGTTATACGAACGTTAATTGTCATCTAAAAAATAAGGGGAAAGTGTATTATATACTTATGGTAATAACATTAGGAAGTTTTTTGTACACATATCATATTATAAAACTAAAAAAGTACGTTTTTAAAGTCAAGTCAAGTAAAGTCATTTTAAGTTACTTGGCACTTACTGGTCGTGTTAAAAAGAAGTAAAAGAAGTTATTAAAAGGCGGTTTTAAACAAATTATAAATATGTATGCTCCAAGACAAATCTAGATTAAACACGGAATCGAACAACCAAATACCAAAAAAAAGAAATAAAAAAAACTGATAAAAATTATTGTTTAAATATTAATACGACTATATTGTCAAGTATGAAATTTGTAGACATGATTATAACAAATTCAAATAATTATATTTGACAACGACTTAACATTTTGTTAATCAGTTTTTCTTTGATTGCTACATATCTTTGTTATTGAACAAATCAATAACTATTAATTAAAATTATTGATAACCTGTTTTAATAATCAATATTTTCAAAAATGAAAAAGGCAGAAATTCAAACTTTTAGAAGTACGAGTTCCTACGTGAAACCTCAGCATGAGAAACCATGTGAAACATCAATGGTGTACTTGACACAATGCTACTATATAGCAGACAGTCTTAAATTGATTAAGGAAATTCGTGAAAGGTAATTTTAAACTCAATAATGTCTCGGGGTCACCCAGGAACACAGGTAGAGAATGAAGAACTGAAGGTAACAGTGAAGTTGGATCCATCGTAAAATGCTCATGATTTATATCATACATTATAAACGTTATAATGCTATAAACCAAACAATATTGAATTCCTTGGTAAAATTGGTAAAATGAAAAAGTTGAATAATTAGATTTCACATAAGTCGAATGAAAAGTAGAAGCAAAAGCATTTGGATATGAATGAAGCCCCACAACACAGGCCTAAGAACAAAATTCCTAAAAGAATCGGATGTATACGGCAACTAATTTGAATATATTATGCTGAAACTCAAAGAAAAACAGTCGCCTTTGGCAAACAGGTCGACTCGCAATTTGCTCCACGACAATGCAAAACCACATACAGCACATAAGGCCGTGATAAACTGGAGGAATTTGAGTTGGAACTTTTGCATTCTCCTCCATACTTAATAGACCTAGCCCCAAATGACTTCCACTTCTTCCTCAATCTGATGGGCTCTAATTCTATGTGCTATAGACCTACTATGGATAATTTTGTATACACCAAAGGCTGACACTGTTTTCTTCTTGTTATAAAGAAATATTATTTCTTACATCACTTTCATCGTATGGTTGTTAATAGAAACTATATTAGAAACATAGAAACTTTCTTTAGTTCTTATTCTAAAGCTTAATACTATTTTTTTCTTTTTATTGACGGTCATAGAATACTGATTTTCTAATTTAATTTTCATTAAATTAAATTTTATTTAAAAAGTGTAAACTGGTGTCAGATTCATTCCTCCATACTCACCAGACTCTTCATCACTTTGAACAACTTTTTGATAGAAAAAATTTAATTCCAAAGATGTCGTAAAAATGACCTCTAAATAATTTATAGATTCTTGACTACCAAATTTTTTTTCGAAAGGCCTCAACAAGCTGCCGCTCAAATGGAAAAAGTGTGTCGATAATAAGCGTACGTACTTTAGTGACTGCCATAAATATTTGTATTGGTAAATTATCAATAAACTTTTATTTTAGTTCTACAAATTTCATACTTGATGACCTAATATCATTACTCATTTGTTACATTTGTAAACACTCTGTAATGTCTGGATAAAAATGTACTTTTCTTTTTTATTAATGATTATAAACTAATTGTTATTATTATATTATCATTGATCATAATTGTTATAATAATAATAATAATAATAATAATCTATAGATTTGTAACATATTTGTATTCATTCAATGACAAATTTGCGAATGGAACCTCTACACGACATGTTACTTTTATTTTTGCGACAGTTCATTCTATCTTTTTGATTATAAAATTAAATTTCAATAAAATAAATAAATTTTATAATATTTTCGCATACTTTAGTAATTTTGTAAATATAATAAATATAGAAACAAACAACTGAAACAAGTTCAATCTTTTTTCTCAAAATTATTTTATTTAGACTTGCGACTCTAAATATTGTAAATTATCAAAACTATCTGAAAAATAAATTTGTTTCATTACTTTTCCAACAAATTTAAAAATATTTCTGATTACTACCACTGAGTTGGAACTTCGAAATTCTCCTCCTTCAACAGTGGGGCATCAAATTCTTCCTCCTTATTATTAGGCCCAAAAGATACTTTCAATGTTCCAAAATTTAAGTTATCGTATGTATAACCCAGTTTCTTTGACGTTGTAAACATTTGAGCATGTGTTGCAAGTGGTAAAAAGGAAACCATATATGAATGTCTTGAATGACCAGGTCTCGCATTTCTTTCAGGAAATTCATCTAACTTAGGTCTGTACATGTTCAGATATTTCTAGAAAAAAATGTATATATATGCATTACTTAATTAATAACAAAATCAAACTTCATATATTCTATCAATCTGGGTGTGATGAAATATAAATAATGGATCACTAGGGGCACTTCCACTACAACACATTGAGCCATCGATCATATTATGGATTTTATTATGCATGTAAAATAAATCACTAGGTTTTCCTGGTGGGCCACACATTCCTTCTAATGCTCTATGAAAAGAATTACATTCTGTGTCCGTTGTTCTCTCTCCTTGTACGTGGAACCTATAAAACAATAAAATTTGGTTATTATAACAATATCTTACCGCCGCTTCGAAAGAACAAAATCTACATCAGATGTAGTCGGGAATTCTAGACTATTCCACTCTCTGGTAATTTTACCATAGGTTCCAGCAACGTGACATCCATAACATGGAGACTCATCCGCATTATCCGGCTCGACACAAAATTCAGTCCAATTTCCAAATGGACTATTGTAACTGATTCTTACTCCATCTTCATCTCTTACACCTGGCGCTCCAGCAATATCATTTGTACATATGTCACAACTTGTTTGATCAGTCCAATCCCAATATGGTAGTGCAAAATTTTTAATCCCAAAATCAGTTTTAGCAATTTTTTGAAGTAATCTTTCCCAAAATAACATATAGAATCGATGCCACGTTATAAATCCTATTGCTTCATGATTAAAATTTAAAATTCCGAAATTTTGGCAATCGAGATAATCTTCAAACATGGTAGCTCTACTACCAAATCGATGAATGAATACCAGCATGTACTGAATACTCGCTGGAATCCACTTAATTGGTTTAGTCAGAGGATCACTATTTTTGTTATCCTTATCTATGAAAACACTATAACCAGAGGGTACGTATAGACTTCGATCTATAATAGTCCGGGTTAGATATTTATCCCGGTTACTTAATTTTTTTACGTTTTTCCTAACTATCATTGTACGAATGTCGCAGTTATGACCTTCCCATCCATACCAGCATTCACCACAATCATAACCATAAAAATTACCTAGACAATGACATATAGAATGAAAGAATCTACGGGGCCATTCAACTCTGTCATCTGTTTTATATATTTCAGGAATTTTTTCATGAGTATAATGGATTTTAGCGCATACACCTCTTTTGGGACCACCACAAATTTCTGGTGTCCACTTTGGATGAGGACAACAAACTCCTGTAGTAGTGGCGTTGTCCACGCAAACTGTTGGTATCAAACAGTATATTAGATTTGCATAGTTTAATATAAAAACGTAGAGTGTTACTATCTTGATAAACATTTCAGAAAAAGTAAAATACAATATTTTTTCTATTACGACTTTGTCGAACAAGTCAAAGTCCTGCATTATCGAATGACAGTGATAATCAAAGATAGAAACCATATTATTTAAAACCGATTTATAAAATACAAACCTAATCTAAGCAAGGTTTTTATATATTTTGTAATCATTTGTAAAGTTCTATGTTATTAAACTATCAGCAAATTACTTACAAAATTATCTTTAAACAAAAGATCTGAATAGCTCCTGTTTTCGGTAGAATTTAATTTAATTCAATTTATGTTGTATTATAATTATAATAATTATAAATTACATACTAAATAATGATTATTTATAAACTAAATTACTAAATTTACACAATTTATATTTTTTCCATATAATTTTCTCTTAAAGTTTCACTATAAGTTTTTCATATTTTATATTACAGGGTTTTCATTTCTATTTGGGCCTTTTGCATTTCAATTTGGGCCACGAGGGTTAAATTTTTTTTTGTATTTCAATTTGAAATTTTAATATTTAATATTTCTTAAAAGCAAAAAAATAAAAATAAATTGAACAAAAAAAATAAACATATAATATATCACTTGATGCATATTATATAGATATTATATAGACATAAATTTAATAAATTTGACATAAATTTTATTTAAACATTACAATGGGACACAAAATACAACACAATACAATCAGATGGTAGAATCTGCTGCTGCTTTTTATTTAAAATCTTCTCAAGGCGCGGCTGTAACGATTTCTCAGATAGACCACATAGCAGCGTTTACTTGAAGTCGGTTTCGATATTTGGTTTTAATAGCCGTTGTTGGGTTCCTGATCAAAATTATAATTCATTAACACCAAATTTTATTTCTAACACAAATAACAATTATTCAAACAATTTTTCGTCGAGGAACTTTTCTTCGTTTTCTTTTTGACCAGATTTTTATATAATTATATGGAATTATAAATACTGATAAGTTATTTTAAAATTGAAATTTTTTATTCTCTTTATTTTGAAAATTTACATTCCACTATTTTATGCAACTTAATTTAAATTAAAACCAACATAATTTATTGTAGTCATATTTTTACTAAATTAATAAAAAATGATTTTTATTATTTTCGAATTAGTTAATGTTATTTTCTTTTATTTGTGAAAACGATTTTAATTAATAAAATATTTTAACGTTTTATTTCTTATCAATATTTCAGTTTAAAAGCATTTTTTACTTACAATTATTTTAAATACAAAAAATAATTTACAGTATTCAAATTTTTATTATTTTTACAATACATTAATGATAAAAATTTTAATTTTTATATTTTACGAAAACTATTTAGAATTAAGTACTTGTCAAATCTTTAATTTGCAGAATTTAAAACTGATTTTAAAATTTAAATTATCTGCTTTTTTAATTTACATCTCTGGCAACAAAGTTCATTAGAGTTTGGTAGAAAAATTCAATGAAAACCCGAAGCATTTGACAATGAATGCCATAGTTTGTATGAACATGAAGATTGTAATATTGGAAAAGTCGAAGATTTAATTGTCAATGTCAAAAGTATGGTTCAAGCATCGAATTTGGCTGAAATGAAATGCATTGAGGCGTCACAGAAATTGTCAACTCTAGAATAAAAGACAAGAATGATCACATTGAATGCTTATCAACCTGAACAGGAACTCGAAAATCTTCATAAAAAGTCACTAATGTTTCAACAAAGTTGATAAAATAAAATACGATATTGATTCAGCTAAATTGGAAATCGAAGATTGGAAACAAAAATCGGATGATTGATACAAACGATTTGTAACTTGTGTCAGTTTATTTCATTTGATTCTTTGTTAAATGATTAGAAATAAATCTCATTTTTCTTTGTAAAAAATGTAAAAAATTATAAAAAATAAATAAATAAACTAATAATAATAATAAATATGATGCCAAAATGACATAAAAGAAATATTTATTAATTTAAAATACCACATCTTAGGGGTTTGTTTGTTTTCCAAAAATATATCTCGAAATTTAACGGGCCTTGGGATTAGTCAAAATTTATTTTGTCGCCAGATTTGATTGGCCCGTTTGAAATTTTGAATTTTGCTGTGTATTTTGGCCAGAGTTTGTAAATGTGATGAAAAAATAATAAATCTATGTTGACAAAAAATTAAGGAGTTGTCGATTTTCAAAATTTTCATCTGAATAAAAAAGACTTGGTATTGAAATTTTTATATTAAAAATAAATATAAATATTTCGTCTGATTCTCGCGCGTTAAAAGTAAAAAAAAGTTTGATTGCTCAGAAAATGCTAAATCAACCAGTCAAAGATTTCTAAAAACCGGCCACAAAATAGTTCTTTACTATGCCACTAGGTTTTCTGTAAAAGAAGATTGTGAGGAGATTACAGCAAAGAACTATCGAATTGTACCGGAAGCACCTCGATTATTCATCGCGAGTGCCTTGAGTCGAGTGATATCTCCAAAATTCGTCCTCTGGGATTCCGGCGAGACCTTATTTACTCCGTGCAACGCTCCGGACTGAAAATTCGCCAACAAAGACCAACGGCTTCTGTTTGTAGCCCACTGTTTCCGCGATGAAAATCTCTTATCCTCTGGAAGCCAGTGGTTGTCGATTTTCCCATGGATGAACTCTCAAATTCTGGCTACTATGTCGATATTAAAAGTCGTAGATGATGCTGATCAATGTTTTTTGTTTATATGTATCCGGTAACCGCTGAGAGAGGTTCCTTGGACTTGAAGAGCATCGGGGTGAGTTCGACCCACTGACGAAACCGAGTTTATCGAGGAGGGCAGTCTCTAAGTTGAGATTTAAAATTCCACTGAGTCTTTTTCGTGTCTCCGCCCCCAACGTCCCGAGGTTTCAACAGTCCCGATGCTGGAGCCTCGCGTCCATGCTCTGCGTGCTCTGCTACTATCAACAAGAACTATAAAAAGTATCTACGGTTTTAATATGGTTTCTATTAGAAACCATACTGTGAAATCGATGCACGAAATAATATTTCTATACAACAAGTAGAGAATAGTGTCGGCGTTCAGTGTATACAAAACGATCCATAGTAGGCCTAGAACGCATAGAACTAGAGCTCATCAGATTGAGGACGAAGTAGATGTCATTTGGGGCTGCACCTGGTAAGTATGGAGGAGAATACAGAAGTTCCAACTAAAGTTTCTGCAGTTTGTCACGGTCTTAAGTGCTGTATGTGGTTTTGCATTTTGGTGGAATAAGATAGGAATCGATCTTTTTACCAAACTCATCATATCATCCAATTAGTTTCATTAATCATCTGCTGTAATTGACGAACTCCGTATCATAAAGTAATAATTGATTAAACCTGCGGTAGACCTTCAAACATTCAACATTAGGTTTTATTGATGAAATCTGTGCTTTGGACTGTATTTTGGTGCTTCATCCATGTCCATTAAATTCGATAAACGTTTTCAATTATCATATTGGATTCACTTTTTGTTACAAGTGACGATTTGATTCAAAATGTGATCACATTTATAACGGAAAAACATCCAAATGCTTTTGTTTCTGCTTTTTATTCAACTTATGTGAAATTCACTTGTACAACTTTTCAATTTAACAATTTGAGCCGAGTAATTAAATATTGTTTGCATTGTAACAGCAAACCTAAGCAATCAATCATGAGCACTTTGTCATGGATCCGACTCCACGGATACCTTCAGTTCTTTTTCGTCTAACTGCGTTCCTTGGCTACCCGAGTTTATTGAGGTTAAAATTACCTTTCACGAATTATCTGATCAATTTGAGACTGTCTGCAGCGTAGTAGCATTATATCCAAATGCATTTTTGATGATTTCTGATGCTGAGATTTTACGAAGGAACTTGAACATCTTAATAGTTCGATTTTCTGTATTTTTGCATTTTAAGAAATACTGATCATTAAAAAGTTATCAATAATTGTAATTAATTGTTATTGGTGTGTTCAATAGCCAAAATATGTAACAATCAAGCAAATAAACTGAGCAACGAAATGATAAGTCTGTCGAATTATAACTATTTGAATATATTGCAATTATGTCTACAAATGTCATGCTTAACAACTTAATATCTACGATTAATATGAAGTTCAGATGAGGCCCTATGTTCAATTTTCGGGAACTCTGAGTGAATGTCTGAGAAATTTTATTTTCTTTTCTTGTGTAATATCTGTAATTGTTGACTATATTTCGATGCGTTTTGGATACTTTCGTCTGTTCAAATCTTTCCCAGTCGATAGATAGGAAGCCTTGTTGGGAAGGTGTTGCAAAGATTTTGATCTATTGCTCTCATACTTGTTCAATATTTTCTGTTGTTTTGTTTCAAAATCCATTTGTACTGCTTGTCTGTCAAATTAGCTGTCATGATTGAATTGCTAATTTAACAGAAAAAGTAAAAATAAATGATTAACCCTTAAATGCATGATTTTTTATTTTTTCATGAAATATTTTTGACGTTAAAAGAATTTTGACGTTTATATCAATATTGGCGGGAGTTTTGACATGTTTTGTTATAATCGTCATAGACAAAAATGTACAAAGATAATTTATTTACAAAGGACAGCAATTATTTACACAAACTGGATGCATGGCTGTTATATTATGACAATAATATTAATGATACGATAATCAAAAATCAATAAATGCAATTGACGATTAATATATTTATTTAAAAACTACATTACATCGAATATTAAAACAAATATTCAAT
>MQRK01184133.1:0-10511 GCA_001938485.1 Girardia tigrina | reverse complement strand
AAATTTGTAGATAATCGTAAGTGGTTTTTTTGCAAAATAAATTAAAAAAAATATTTTTTTTTCAAAAATTTTCAAGGAAAAGTGTATTGTCATCTAGAATACATCACTCCTGAAAATTTGAAGTCACCAGCACAACGGGAAGTGGGTGAAATTTTGATCGCAAGATTCGATCCATACAGACAAACAAACAAACGAAACGTAATAAAAGCTTGTAAAAAAAATGATTAAATTTGAAACGAAATAAAAAAAAGAAGTGGGTGATACACTACACTTTTGTCCAATTCTCTACTGTTTTCGAGATATTCGTGTTCTAAGTTTCCTGCACACACCATTTTGTCTTACATTACGTAATTATCATTAGAATGTAATCAGTGGCGGACTGGCTACTTATTCTCAGGGTTGCTGATGTACCTCAGGGCCCTTAATTTCATGCAAGGTCACGAATTCTTTCTAAATAATTTTTATTTCTATGTTAAATTTACGTGAAAAATGACTTTTTGGCACACTATGGTTAATACACACCAACATTGTAATATCATTTGAATACCCATTAAAAAAATGATTAGATATTGTTGAATGATTGATTATTGTTGATTTAAATAAATTGTTTTCATAAAGTACAAATCAATATTTTTATAATTTTTATTCTACATAGGATCCGGATCCCTAATATTTAGAAAGGGCCCGGGTTGCTAACGCAATCCAGCAACCCAGGCCACTCCGCCACTGAATATAATGAGGCTGCGGAAACGTTTTTCAATCGTTTTCAAAAACGATTCAAAGTTTTATTAATCTTAATTAATCAATTCAATCAACTAAATTACAAAAAGGAGTAACACAACGAAAATAATTCAATTTACAAGCAGAAATAAATGAGTAACAATTTATACGAACTGTTCAAAATTAGCCCCTTCAACAGTGACACAACGTTCCGTTTGTCAGTTGACATTTTCCAGGTTTTCTATAATTTCTTCAAATGCTATATTTATTCTATCAATCAGCTCCTACTTAGAATTAGGCTTACTTGTACCGTAGACAATAGTTTTTACGTGACCCTAAAAGTAAAAATCTAGCGAATTCAAATCCAGTGATCTAGCCAGCTAGAGAATAGGTCCATTTTGGCTTATCCATCGATTGGGAAATTTGTGATGTATGAATTCCATTACAACATCTCCGTAGTGTGGTGAAACTCCGTCTTACATGAACCACATCGATGCACTCGAAGAGATTGGCATCTCGTCCATTAACAAAGGCAGACTTTCCTCCAAAATTTCTCTGTATATTTTGGAATTTAAGTGTCCCTGAAAAATGTACGGTCCTAACAAATGATTTTCGATTATGTCAGCCCTAACATTGACAGAAAACCGATGTTGGAACTTCAATTCAATAATTGCATGAGGATTTCTGTTGACCATATGTGCTGATTGTGAAAGTTGTTTATTCCATGAATGTTAACACAGCTTCATTACAAAAGAGAATTTTCGATATCAAAGTCCGATTCTCAATTAGCCAATTAGAGTAAGTTAATCGTTGTCAAAAATCCTTTTCTAGTAAATTTTGTACTGATTCCAGATAAAATGGTTAAAATCCATATGCATGAAGATTTCTAACTATGGAGGTTTTGGATCGATCAGTTGCAGCTGAAATTCTTCTCAGGCTTGTTTGATTGTCGACTTTGATTTCGTCTAAAATTTTGACGGCAATGTCCCTTATCTGTACCTCGCGATTACATATTTGCGTCGAAAAATAACCATTTTCGCTTTGTGATCTGAAGCATTGACGAATTGTTTTTCCACAAGGAGCTCGATTGGTTGGATACTTATTTTTATACTTTTCCAAGACCTTCACTGAACTACCGTCACAAAAAGCGTACATAAAAACCATATCAGCGTACTCTTTCTTAGAGAATTGAAAAGGCATTTTAAAAATAATACGTGAATTGATTTTATCAATTTATCAATAGAATTTATGAATGAATTTATCATGATTTTATATGACAACAGCGAAAACGAACTAAGAACTTCAAGGTATGACTAAGTAAATTAGAGGATGTATGGAGTACATTCACTTCATGATGTGTGACTTCAACCGTCATTATCTCGAAAACGGTTGAGAATTGGACAAAAGAGGATAGAGTCATTTTACTTAGAATCATATGAAAAATCAGTATGCCAATTTTGGTACCTTCAAATAAAAGGCCGAATGTCATTAAAATACGAAACGGCTGAATATATATATATATATATATATTCAGCCGTTTCGTATTTTAATGACATTCGGCCTTTTATTTGAAGCATACTTTACTAAACACTGGTTTTAAAATCAAATTTATTCATTTATGTAAATATCATCATCCTCAACAATATTGTCATTTTCAGGAGTGTAAGACTCTTTGGAAACTATTGGATTATTGATAGTAGCAGAAACTAAAATGTGACGAATTCTTTTCTGAGCCAAGAAAGATTTCATAGATTTCACTCTTTAAGTTGAAGCAGCATTCCAAATCAAAAAACTATATTTGTTACCCCGGCAGACAGCGGGATGCGACATTGAAATCCATTTTCGAATTGCTTGATGTGTTGCCCATGCCTTCTCAGTTTCAAAAACTTTGATACCATGGACACTTGCAAGTTCATTTGAGCTGCCTTTGTAAATTAACTGTTGAGATCATTCCAACAGGATTAAGGAGAATGATTCTTAATCTATCGACAAATGCTCTCAAGCCCCCAGGTTATCGGTAACCATCCTCAACTACATTCTATCATAGTTGATATCCCACTTTTAACTCTCAACAGTCTTGCAATTCGAAATTTTTCTGCAAGACGCACCTCTCAATCTGCTATCTGTGAACAGTGACAGACTTTGAGTTGCCCTCGTGTTCTACGCTGGCACCGAAGATAACCCGGCCAGTAGCTCAATGACCATAAGTGTATGGCGGCATTAGATATTCTATTACGCTTGATTATTTACTAATTCATTAATTTTCATTCAGTATAGTCACAGAAGTAAATGACCATCAACACCGGAGCTATAAGCTACAACAGCACAAATGAGCACCACCACTGTAACCATAGTCATCTTTAGATTTCATTAATAATTACGAATTAAATTTAAGTTGGTAAGAATGATCTTAGATATTAACATTAATAATCAAAATTAAAACAAATAGAGAGATAAGTAAATAAAATAATTTATAATCATACTGAAACATTAAAATCAAATAAAATAAAGGGATTAATGATCAACATTCGGTTCCACAATTAAAATTATTGTTCAAATGAAGCTAAAATTATTAAAACATTTTATTAATGGTTTATTATCAAAACTTGCGTCTCACATTGACCATTGAAATTAACGAAATAGTCAAAGCTCAATAGCCAAGAACAAAATCAGACTTGAAATTTAAATATTGGAACAAATTAAAACTAGATTATTATCGTTGTTCAATTTAAGTTTATAAGACTATTTTTATAAGCATTTTGTAAACTTGAGGATCAAGGTGATAAATGATAACCAGTCCCGGAGCTGTGAGATGTAACAGTACGGATGGTATCATCACCATGATGACTGTCAATATCAGAAACTTTCATTGTATTTTAATAGAATTGAGTAATTTAATAAAATTTGATAAAATAAGTAAAATAAATTAAAAAAATTATATTAAACCAAACAACAGAGTAACATAATTAAGTTCATCACATATGCGACGTAATTTCGATAGCAAATTGTTAGTCAAATAAAATGAATGATGAAAATGAAATACAAGTAAAATAAAAACAAATAAAAATAAAATGAATTAAAATAAAACTCCTGTGACAGGGGGATGGTACATGTTCCCAGTACCTTTATTGTTTCTCGTCCTCTTGTGTAATTTCTGTCGTAATTCGGTGATGATAGTTTGTTTGCAGTATCTCAAATTAATTTTTCGTACTAAGAGTTTTGATTTCTTTTGGGCTGTTTTTATGATGTGGTCGTTAATTTGTAAACTTTAATTTGTATCATATTCGGCTAATGTAGAATCCAGGGTTTACGGTTCTCTAATGTAACAATCGCACACTGCATGTGTGACCCTGTCTCGTTGCTCCATTGATTTCCATAAGTGACCACCACTGATTTGTGATATTCAGATCTGAGATAGCTGTGGATGATTATTTACTGCTATATGCAGTGTCCTCTGTTCAAGAGATTCATTGCAGTGTTCTGTCGATTTGGAACCCGACAAATATACTGAAAGGGGATTGCATAAATGTTTTTGATATTTTTATTATTAATTCGTTAATGCTAAAAATAATTTTCAAAATATAAATTTAAAAAATGTTTTTGAAATTTATTTTATTAATTAGTCAATGCTAAAAATTATTTGTGAAATATAAATTTAATGTAATCGACAAAAAGATAAAAACAAATTTATTATCAAAAAGACAATTTAAATTCCACTAAATATACGACTTATAGTTTGCTCTGTCAAGTCCTGTTCACGACGGAAATGATCAACCAATGTGTAAATGATAAGATGATGACAAGTAACACATGACTGAAATACATTATGCCAACCCTCAACTGAATTATTTTCAAAAACATTTATTAAATGTATATTTCAAAAATAATTTTAGCATTAACGAATTAATAATAAAAAAATTTCGAAAACATTTATGCAATCCAGTTTTAGCACATTTGTCGAGCACGCGTTTATCGGGTCACCGTCGATTTCTGTGAGTGACGTTACTTAGTCACCACGGTTTGTAGTAACTACACCAGAAACAAACTTCGGTTGTTATACACGCATGGAAAAGTTCAGCAATTCGGCTAATGCTAATTGATTGTTGTTGGTGTAGAAAGGTGTTACTAATGAATGATTTATAGAATGGAGGCAAATCATATTTCGTTCAGTATGGATTTTTAATCGGTTAGGTTCTATTATGTCTCTCAGAACCTGTGGTCTGATGATTCACGATGAATGACAGAGATGTAGCTAAATTTAGAGTGAGGCTGACTGTAAACTCTCAGTTTTCAATTTGTAAGTTTTTAATTGTTTGATTAATTAATTTCAATTTTTGTAAGGGTTTATTAGGACAGTTACTGAACAGATATGGGTTTGCGGTCATCCGAATACCGATGACACCAGGTGTTGATCGAATGGCGATGAACGATCTGGTGGACTAAGAGGGTTTTAGGACGGTGATATGAACTATTTTGGATTTGATAGATTTTTCTAATTATTAATTATAAATGTTTACATAAGAATTCATTTTTGCTTTTTGGTTGGGTCATTCAGATTTTCTGATTTATGAATGTTGTACTGGTGTGGTTTTTGGGTGACTATTTCGAGATCATAACCGAGAAACAAATCTAAGGTACGTGCGTAACATAACATATTTAGAAACTTTTTGTCCAAAAGATTGTAAGCTAGAATACAAGTTACACGAACAGATTCATGCCTCTCTAAAGCTATGGAGACATTTACTTCTCTTTTTTTGGTCTTAGTGATTGCTTTCTGAAGGGTACAATACATAACAGTTTCATCCATGACAATCATGAATTTTGGATCATAACTTCCAATGTTACTACTATCCGCAACGTTTTTGTAGCTCAGAACTCTTTTTCCAATCTCATTACATCCAATTTTCCAAAATGCACGTGCCTACGTAGTTGTCCTACGAAAGCTCAACTCATTTCTTTGCAGGAAATTAGTTACCAAGAATTTAGATGCTTTTAAATAGATAACTCCTTGTTCTTCAGAAAGACAGAGTTAATGCTAGAATTTGTGCTCGATTTATTTGGAGATTTGCAGCTTTCCGGGTGCCGAGCGCGTTTTTCTCAGGCCACAGAACGACCGCACTTCTCCAATTCGACTCGAGAGTGTCGCATCCTGCCACTGGGGGATGGTCAATTGATCGAGCGTCCGCACGTTCCTGAACGGCCCCGACATATCACTGGGAACGGCGCTAACGGCGACCTCATTCTTCAATTTGTCCTTGAACAACACATGAATGGGAACGTGACCAACTCGTACACAAACACTCGCAATTTGAGCAAATTGAGAAAGATCAGCGTTTTCAAATTAGTCACAATGAATGAGAAAATTGATTCTGAGTGATTCAATTTATAAACAAATTCACAATCGCAAGATTTTTGCATTTTTTTGATTACTTTTTTAATGGCGACTTATATCAAATGCAAAAAATCAAGGAATTGCGCCAAAAATAATTAATTGAATCGTTAAAACAAAAATAAATAATACATTAATTTTATTCCATTTATTTACAATTTTCTTTCTTTTAAAAATATCATTTTCTTCACTAAAACGATTCCAAAATAATTCTCTTTTCTTTTTTTCTTTTTTAATTTTCATCGAAACAATTAGATTGAAAAACATTTTGAAGCTGTTTAACGCTTTCCAACATCCAAGTGTTCAAAAAGCAGTTAAAAGTACGTCATACATAGCTTTCCATAAATGTTGATTGGAAAACCAAACAGAATCTCACTCCATGGAAAAAAAACTGCTGATCTATATCTGAAGGTAGAAAGAAACATAGTTGGTGAAGCTTTTGTCTTTGGATAGTTTGAAATTTAGAATTGTTTTTTATGTTAAAATGTTATGTTTTAAAATTGTTTTGTTATGTTCGAGGGGGGTTGACGATATTCTCAACCTCCGTAGAGCTATAACAAAAAGGAGGAAGATTACAATCAAGTTAAATTGAAACCTTCCAACAAAATGAGATGATTAGAGAGACTTAGTTTTATTAAAGTTAAACCTTCTTTATGATATTAAATAAGAAGTGTCAATTAATAATGAATAAAATAATTAGTAACTAAATGACAGCGATAAATAAGATTTATTTATTATGTACAAAAATACAGATAGAGAATTTACAACAATTAGCAAGTTTCTTAATGTGTGATGTGGGATTTTAGTAATGGTCATAGTTCTTCGACTGCCGACCACGATATCAGAATTTTAAGGACAGTAAAAATTATTATTTTAAGAAATTAAATATATAATAATAAATTATTGATTTTAAAATATTTAGTTAAATAATAGAAATGTTATGGGATATTTAAGAGGTTCTCACCGAGAGTGAAATTTATTATCCTTGATTTAAATGCATTCTCCTCCAACAACCTTCTTGATACCAAGTAATCAATCGATTCAGCAATTCTTTCACTGATAAATTTAAACAGTTTTATTCAACAACTTAAAAATCTTCTTGACAAATAATTGGAAATAGTCTTCTCAAATAACCGATTAGTCAAGCAATATTCTTCTTAGCGATACGACGTCTTCTTCCTTCTAGGCAAACTGAGCGATAGTTTTCTTGATAATTCTTCTTCAACAAATAAGTAATATTCTTATTAACGAAGAGGTGTACTCTCCTGAATTACTATTAATTTTTTCTTCAAAGTTATACTTTTACGTGATCTTATTTATATTAATTTTAAATTGTGTAGATCAATATGATCTACGTAGGCTAACTGCGTTGGTCAATTTTAAATTTACGTTGGCCGATTTTAACTTAAAGAATTTTTCTTCTGACCTTAAAAAATAATCATTATGATCGTATTTTCTTTATTTATTTATAATAGATATAATATTTTTAGTTAATTTTTTTGTAAATTGTTTATAATACGTATTGTGAGGGATATTGGAATGATGTTTGAATGATGTTGAGTGATTGTTGAATGAGTTTTATAGTATGTTTGAGACTGCTTGGTGTTTGAAGCATGGCATCTCTCCATAGACAATTGAAGTCAATTATTGTCGAATTTAAAAAATTATATTACTAATTGTATAATAAATTAATTGTTATTTAACAATTAATTAAAAATACAATTGTTTTAATCTTTGCAGATTTTGGCAAATTTTTGAAAAATCAATTAAAGAAATAAGTCATGCCCCAGACGCTGATTACAGATCATTTTAGTCGTAATAAATCTTGTAATACGACTTCGTCTGTTAATATCCTTAATAAGTATAATATTTTAATTAAATTTTAATATAATATTTATTCTTTTAAGAAAAACAATTTCAAATAACATCCTCGTATTATTTGCTTATGAGTAAATAACATATGCTAAAAAATACATTTATTACAATTTAATAAAAATAAACAATTCAACGCAAATTAAAAATAATCAATCCAAATAAACAAGTCAATAAATAAAGGCATAATATTTACAATCCCCAACAGTTTATTATGTTGTGAAATGCTGGATTTTCCATGGTAAAATGATTTTAGATTCTAATCTTTTAGTGCTTTAGTAAATGCAGTAATTTTTAATTATTATTATTATTATTAAAACAGTTCATTTTACACAAAACTTCATGAATTTAAAAATGCGAATAAATAGTTTAGTGCTGGAAACTGTAGGCTATTTTAAAATATTAATTAAAACAATTGTATTGACTAAAATTCTAAATAATTAAATAATTATTTTGGAAATTGTAGAGGGAAATAATTGTGTCGATAATTTTGATTCTAAAATATTTATCATTATGATTTTTTTGTAATTAGATGAAATGTTGAACTGAACTGAATTTTTTTAATTGTTATAAAATCTTCCTCAAATTTTATCAATTTTGATTTTATATTTAATTAATAAAATAAAAATATATAATTACAATAAATGATATATAATATAAAATGTATAATATATAATTAATATAATAATTAATGAAGAATTAACTTAGTTATTTACTTCTTGAATGTTAATTTAAACTTTACTTTTTATTCTAAAATTTCAAAGAGAAATTTGTGATCAGTACAACGAAAGTGGTCAGACGTAAGATGTCATGGTTTTTTTAAAGGTTTTTCAAAATGTGGGTTTTCTATCAGCATATTATAACAAATGTTAATGCACTGTTCGGTTTCGTTTCAACATTTTGGATCAAAGTTTAATTTAAATGCTTCTGAGTTCCTCGACATTTTACAGCAATCCTTTGTCAAATCTTTTCCCTCAACTGCCTCACAATCTTTCAATGCTATTGTGAGACGCATCTCAATCATATACATCTGCAAGCAGTGCAGATTTTGTAACCTCTTCTGGTTCTGAAATCCACATCAGACATAAGGCCTAATAGACCAATTCAGCGTTCGTAGGGTATAGTTAAGTAATGATAATTTCTCATTGAACATTCATAAAGAACATTATGAACAACTTAACAATACTGAGCGAAATAGAAAATTAAAGAGAGTGAATCATAGTATTTCGGTGTGGTTTTATTTCAATTTATCTTGATTTTAAGCCAAGAAATTGGTTACAAGACCAGTGGCGAAGCAACTCTTATTTGTGCCCGGGGCTGTCCTAATAGATTTGCAGCCCCCGTCGTTGATAGTCCAATATCTGGAATCCTCAATGACTGTCTATGCTAAATATTAAATAGCGTGCTGTAATTGTTAGTCCTAAACTCCTTACTTTCATTTCACATACTTTTAGAACGACAATATACATTCATCAGTGGTTTGGTCGCTAGTGTGCTATCTTATTTTCTTAAATGATCGTCTTTTTTCTTGTTTACAAGTAGGGGAAAAATGTATGTTCTCCCCACATAATATTGCAGTCTTCTTATTTTGACTTAGAATTCCTTTTCTCCACCTCATCTTCTATTTCGCCAAGCTGGCAATAGTAATTATCATCAAAGAGATTCGATGGTGCAATGAGAACATATTTGTTTGCAAGATCAAGAACTAGTTTAAATCTTGAATATGCTTCCTCAATCAACCTGTCTACGATAGACAGCATTTCCCGTCTCAACTCAACATCAAATGTCATCACTACATCATCAGTCAATCCTTCGCCATCCACTCTTTTCTTTTTTTCGAATTCGTCGCTCCATGCTTATTCACATTTCAAAGAAGAGCTACTTGGATTCATTCAATGCACTGCTCACAATCTTTTCTCTAGTCTTAAAAATGTAATCTCTCAGAACAATTAGATTGACTGAACTTTGATGCAGATTAAGCCCTTTTGTTTGAAGATACTTTTAGGCATCATTGATCTCTGATAGAACAGAATTTTAAAGACTCAGAAGTGACAGAAACGGAAATGACAGTAATGATGATAGAATTAAAGATACATTTGATCTTGTCGTCACATTTTCTCCTTCTTTGGTAAACTTCATCAGAGCAGTCACAACTTGTGATAATTTGTTCACTAACACATTTACCGCATCTGCTTGAGTGCTCTACCTAGTTTCTACAGTAGGGGAAAAATGGGGATTCTCCGGCAAACCCCCCACCCCCCCGGGGGGGTAGGCCGTTGCCATGGTTACGTAACCAGTTACCACGCGGGGTTGCCATGGCAACGGTCGCGATCACCTTAGCAACGGTCGCGGTTACCATGGCATTGGTCGCGATCACCCTAGCAACGGTCACGGTTACCATGGCAACAGTTGCGATCACCTTAGCAACGGTCACGGTTACCATGGCAACGGTCGCGATCACCTTAGCAACGCTTCTGATTGGTCCCCGGTTCCCTAGCAACGGTCGCGATTACCTAAAAACACTTCTGAT